>JAUMHE010000066.1:1020773-1045950 GCA_032359235.1 Enteromius mattozi | reverse complement strand
CAATGCTTTTTTTTTCGATTTGTGGAATTCAACAAGCTTTTTATTTCAAATACTTTTGGCAGGATTTTTGTTCCATAGTTATGTTATTTAATGTATATATATTCATGTGTGTGATTTATTAATATATAATTATTCAGTTGCATTTGTGCCTCTAGAAAGACATTAAAATCTCATCCTTAGACAACAGAATGGTATTTTTTTCTGAATATTTTCTGAATATTTTACTTTGGGGAAAAAAATACTAAATAAATAATTCAGAAAACTGGTAAGTTCTAAATAGGTGTTATTAATTTCTAAAGTTGAATTACATTTTTTTTTTTTTTTAAAGTCTCATTAACTCAAAACAGGATAATTAAAATATAAATATTAGATGGAAAAGGAAAATAGTAACTATTATATATTGAACCAAATAAGAAAAATAACAAATGAACATTTAAATAAATTGCAATTTAGAATTAGAACAATTAGAAATTAGTTTTAGTCATTTAAAAATAAAAAATAAAATATAAAAAAGCTAAATAAAAATCTAATTTTTTTTAAAAAAAGTTTAAATTCTGATTTTAAATATTTTATGTGTGTGTGTGTATGCTCTTTGCATCCAATAATTGACTTCATTATCTTTGTTACCTGTGAACATCTAATAAATTTAATTTGGATCATGGGTGGATCTCATGTTGTCGTTAACTGGCCAGCAGAGTTCACCCAGACTTTTATGCAGTCAGTAAACAATATGGGGAGTGTTTCCTCTTCACAGAAGCCTGTTTATTGTTATATGGTTAGTTGCATTTTATAATTTGCATTTTGTGTTGTTTTCCCCTTCAGAACAGGCCCGTGACCCATTTTCGGGTGTCTCCCCGCCAGTTGAATCATTGGTCTGGGTGTCTCGGAGCAGTGATCTAAATGCTCTCAAGTTAAAACGCTTGTGTTTCTGTCGCCCGTCGTCAACAGCAGGGTCAATACTCTTTGTCTCAAGAGGCCTGATGGAGAACACACAGACCCATCCTAATCAGAGGTGGTTATTCATAGCAGCGCACTCGCTCTAAATGCATTCATGAAGTATTCATCAAGCCTCAAACACAGGCTTTTCATCTCTTTAAATCAGCCTGTAAGATGTTTTTGTTTTGTACTTTTTTTAACCAACATATCTAGTACGAGTGCTAGTTAGTTATTGCCTGCATCATGTCAGCTTCCCTCAGACTCGGCTCTCTATCACGTTTGATGAGTTTGCCCTCTATTTTTCATCCTTGTACTTTCTCTGGATCCGTTTCAGCGGTTTGCACAGTTGATCAGATAATAACCTCATGATATTTGTTGCCATGGTGATTTTACTTGCCTTAAATGTCAGCAAGTGAACTTCACTGATCTTTGTCTCACTAGACTGCCATCCTGTCATTTTCTTTTCCTTTTTTCATAGTTAAACATTTCTATTATGTTTTTTGGAAACCCTTTATGGTAAGGTAAAATACATTTTTACATGCGTTAGGGATCAGGAATTAAAAACAAACAATACATATAAAATTTGTTAATCTAGTTTAGTTTGTTAAATAAAATAGTATAAATTAACATTTTGTACAAAAATTAGTTAATGAACAATAGTGTATTTATTAGTGCAGTCAAATGATTAATCGCATCTAAAATAAGTTTTTGTTTACATAATATACGTACAGTGTGTATTCATGTGTATATATAAACACACGCATGTATATATTTTAGAAAAAAATTACATTTATTTATATATATATATATATATGAAAATATGCATGTAAATATTTTCAAAATATATGTTGCATGTGTGTGTGTCTATATATAAATAATAAATCGTTTGACAGCACTTGTATTAGTAAATTAGCATTAAAATTCTTTATAATTTTTCATGATACCTAATGCTGTAATGTTAACCAATTAAACGATATTTATTTTTTTTACTTTTTTTTGTTGTTTACTTTAAATGCCTTGAAATAAGATAAGTGCAACACAAAGGTAAATATACAATACAAATAAACACAACAATGAGATTTTATTTTTGTAATGATATTACATTCCACAGTTTTAACATTTTTTCCAGAATTTATTTTCTCTCTTTTTTTTTCTTAAACATTTTTTACAGTTTTATTCATTTTTTTCAGGTACTCAACAGACACATTACTGATGAAAAAGAGCCAATAAACCTTTAGGCTTCAGTGTCCCATTAAAAAGCTGCAGTTTCACCGATTCTGCTACTTTTTTCATTTTTATTTTTACATTTTGAAGACAAAAATATTCCCGCTCATGTTTCCTGTCCCACCCCACTCAACAAATAACTGAACAAAGGCTGACAACTGTTGGCTGTGATGTAAACACATTTGTGTGAATGTAATGTGTAGATTGTGTAAAGGAATCTGTGATCCTGAGCCCATATTACTTACATGCCCAACACTTCATGATATTCCTTTGAGGATAGTCCTTAAAATGCCCACTAAGTGACAGTTAGGCTGTTAGTTTTTATTAATTACCACAGATTCTATTAGACAGACTGAAGTATTTCACTATAAGCATCACAATGATCCATACAAAACTTATGCGATGCAGTTCACTACCTGCTTTCAGTCTGGGATTCTGTCTAGGACAGATGCCAATTAAGCTGTAATTGAAAGTGTTTATTCTTGGTGTCTAATGCGAGTATCTGCCCTTCGGTGCTCTTTGATGTCTTTATACTGTGTGATTGAACACCCCTCTTTGCCTTGTTGAAGAAAGGAGTGAATTTAAGTGCGTTTTTAAATATTATTACATTATTCTCAAATAGAAGTGTTGTGTACAACCAGCTACTGACCCCATTTATGTCTTTGCCTAGGAGCGTAATCCGTGGACTGAAATACATATTTTCCTCCTTAGTGTGTCAAGGAACACTATCTTATATAAGGCCAGATGGGCTTGTTGCAAGATGCCCCTAAAACAGATTGTTTATTGAGTATTTATGCAGGGTTTTTTTGTTGCATGCACATTGTAATCAAGCACTGCAGATTTTGTGGGCTGTGTGTGGTCGATTTGTTGCTTCTAGAAAGTGAAGAAGTCTTCTGGAGTGCTGGATGTTTATGTAATTTCATGGCCAATTGCATTGTCAGCATGCAACAAAGACTTTTTACTTGAATGCTGCCACACAAATCACCCAAAGCGCCCATAAATATGTCAGAAACCTCTTCTGAATGCTTCCCATGAAGACTGCTGGAACCATATTTCATCAATGAGGAGTTGAGAAGGAAAATTTGCAGTGAACTGTTGGCTGTGTTTATGGTGAAAGATGCCATGAAATGGTTTTGGAAGTAGTATTGGGATGGATCATTTTGAAATGGCCTTTAGTTTGTCACGGCTCTGCAAAACTTCACTTGGCAGCTTGTTTCATAAACGAACGCAATGAAAACTCTCAAAATGTATGAACTTGAGCAATTAATGGTGTATAAAGAAGTGAAGACATTTAATTTCTTGCTATTGCTATTTTGGAAGCAGGTGATATTTATATTTTAGGTTGTTGAGCTTTAAAATTAAAAACAAATGACAGAGTTCAAACACTTCTTCTGTTGAACAGTTTGAGAGATATAGGTGACCAAACAACTGCTGGTAGCCATTGATGTCATAGAGTAGAGTACTTTCCCAATTATCATGACTGATTTTGGTCCTTTGTCATTTAAAGATTTTTTTAAAAAAGGAATGCATTCATGAAGAGCAATTTATAGGCAATTAAATATTTCTCAGCAGAGCCTTATTATACATCCACTATAAACAATTATGACATTTCGTGATGATTAATTTATTTCATGACTTTTCCATGGCTGGAAATCCCAATTCCCTGATCTGCAACTCTTTCAATGATCTGTTAAATCTGCTAACAGTTGGTTTTGTCAATGTTTAGGAGTACTCTAATGTATATATACACTGAGTGGCCAGATTATTATGACCACCTGACGTTTGTAGGCAAATTTGCTATAATTTCGTGCTGAAATTTCGTTGCTAGAGGGCCAGACCTTTATAAATAGGGAAGCCGGTTGTTTACTGAATAGCACAACATACCTAAGTTTTGTTGCTGATCAAGTTCATCCTATCGTGTTGATGGCATATCCCGATGGAGATGGCTTCTTTCAACAAGACAATGCACCATGCCATGGTGCTCGTATTGTGCAGGAGTGGTTTCAAGAACATGAGGGAGACTTTACCTTGCTTAGGTGGCCCCCACAATCACCAGATCTCAATCCAATTGAGCATTTGTGGGACGATGTTAAAAGAGCCTTCCTGCATCCTGCAGCTGGTTCCACAACCATCAAATCTCACAGAACTGGACAGTGCTAGGCAAAAGGTGGCCCAACAAAGTACTGATGGGTGGTCATAATAGTCTGGCCACTCAGTGTATATATATATATATATATATACGCCTTTAAATTCGATAAACAAATATTTCATGGACCATTTAAATATGTAAAGCCCATTCTTAGCACAGCAGTAACCTGACAGACTTAATTGGACAGCAGGATAACTGCTTGCCACTGGCTGTCATGCTAATAAGTGGAACAGAGAAAGTCTATGAAAGAAACCTGGCAGGTATTTTATTTTTAATTTTTCTTTGGCAAATCTCCCTTCTAGAAATCTGTAAACATGGTCTTGCGGCAAAGCTAAATCTATTAGCGTTGGTTTTTGGCATGGATGAATGAGTGTGTCGATTCACTAATGACCCTCAACATGGCTGCTCAAGTGATTGTAAAAAAAAAAAAAATAATAAAAAAAAAATGCATTTATTGCATGTGAAATGGATAATAAAAAGTTTCAGATTGGGAAAACCAATGCACGAGAAGAGAAATTCCGAAAACAGCTTGAGGGAACCAATCGCATGTCGGCTTAGAGATTGTATTAAGCTTGTGCTTGCTGCTCGTCCTCCATTTTGAGGTCATGATTCCACAGATATACCTCTTTTGTGCACCGCTGCTGTCTCATGTAATCACGAGGCACTTACATACCACATCCTGTTTTGGGAGTTCCCTTTAAGTAAAGAAACGCATGGTTAAACAGAGCAGGAAGTTGGATTCAAACGAGGATTTCTTTTGTCAGCGCATAGATGCTTTCAGAAGAGAAGTCAGCATGCGTTCCCATCAAATGGCATAAATGCCTCCTTCCAGACAAGCTTAAGGCAGTAACAGTGTGATGTTGAGTTGTCTTTCTGTCTACGTCAGTCGTGTCTACAGGGACTAAGTGTTTGCTGTCTAAAACAGGATATGGCATCTTTCCTTTCCAGTAATTCTTGGTTCAACAAAAGCCCACCTGATTTCCCCCAAGGCAGGTTTTTGATTTTAGGAATTATTATTCTATTTAGGTTTCCTTTTTTCGTATGGAGACCATAAAACTTTTACACACATACTATATTGATAGTAGCTACAGAATTTGCACACTTCCCACACTCATTCACACTCATGATGACTGTAATTACTAAAAAAAAACAAAAAAAAAACAAGAAAGAAGCACATAATAAAATCGAAAGCATGTTAGAAATGTCCTGCTTGATACCATTTGGACATGAATAAGAAATGAAACATGGAAAATGCTCAAAAAAATGTCCTTCCCATTAGGATTTGTTTGTTTTCTCTTCTGGAATATTATAGGTATTATTTTTCTCTTTACAATTTGCTGTACAGCAATAGTAACATAACGTCAAGAGCAGGCATCTCCGATTCCTGAAATCTTCCACGTTAATGCACGAGCAGATCCTTTAGCCGCATCCCAAGAGGCATTGTGATAGTCTCCAGGGTCCGAGACAAATCGGCGGATTTATCCACAACAGATCCAAATCGCATCAAAGTTGTTGTCTTCTCATAGTCCTGGTGCTCCTTGATTTGTCCGAACTCCTGGGCTTTAAACATTGGCACTGGACCTCCATACTAGTCCAGATACAAGTACCATAGTCTCCAGGTTTGGCAGTTTTTAGACGTCAAACATATCAATATTCATCAGAATGAGCAATACTGTCTGTTTTTTGCTTTATTCGTCACCATTTTTTTGTGCTCCCTAAAGTCACAATTTTGAAAGAATAACTGTTTTCCTGTGTAGGATCTTGATGACGGAAAGTCCAACTGATATTATCTTTACAATTTTCCTTGATATTTTTTTTCTTTTTTTTTTTTTGTCTTTTAAACGATCAGGACACTCAGTTGTAGATTCACACACGTGGTTAAAAAATGGCCTGGTTGGTGAGATTAGAAATGATTCTAAATGAACATGATTTTAATCTTCAGTTAAGGTCTTTTTTTTTAAATGTTTTGTCCCCCATTGTCCAGCTGCACACGCAGGGCTCGAGGATTTTCAGAGGCCGTCCCTTAACACACGGTGCCGTTTTCTTGGCGGGATTTGGGGCACGTGGAGCGAGGGATTGGCTGTACGGAGGGCGCCAGCGTGCAGAAGAAGCCGGCGATGAGGGATAGGCCCAAACCACCCCAGGCGCAGAACATTGACCAGCCGTAACCATGACTGATGTCATCTGGGAGGCCGTATATGTAGCGAGGGTAACGGGACAGCTCAAAGTTGATTCCTGCTACACAGGTGCACAAGGAAATGATGCAAAATGTGCCTGAAAAAGAGAAGGACAATCATCAGAACTGAAGTTTCGTATAGTTACTCTGCGGATTTTTAGTTGCAGTTTTGTGAAAATCTGCAGATATTTTTGTAGAGGTCTACATTAAAGGTGAATCCTACAAATAGTGATCATTGTGCAAAGTCCCAAAGTCTCAACAAATGTAGTAAATTTTTAATCCAAACGAGAAAATGCTATTTTTACTGCTATCGCTGTAGCGCCTTAGTTTAAGCACCACATTAACCGATCATCTTTCACTTTAGCATGAAATAAACACGAATGACCATCAGAAGATATTTTTTCAACTGTGGGAAATGCCAATACACAGCATTTTTCAATTCCAAGTCCATCATTAATCTCTCCTGTCTAGTTTGCAGATTCAAATGGCAGATTCAGCATTATAATTGGTCAGATCGTCTGTCAATCAAAGTCCCGGTGAATTAATTCCAAAAGAATAGGACGTTAACACATGCTAAGCTAATACTTTAACAATCAGCAATTAACATTAAGTAAAAATAGCCCAACAAACACAAATGTTGGGATATTAACCAATATTTAATTAAGCATTTTTATGTAACTTTTTTTTTAATGGATAAATTTTAGACTCACTGTTTACTGACCATTTAGATGTAAGCTTAGTGTTGCTCTTTTAGCAATGCTAATAGGTGAATAAATATGTGAGCCTGGACCACAAAACCAGTCACAGTCACAAAGGTATATTTATAGCAATAGCCAACAATACATTACATTTTATAGATTTTTTATAGATTTTTATTTCATGTCAAAAATCATTAGGATATTAAGTAATGATTATGTTCCATGAAGATATTGTGTAAATGTCCTATCATAAATTTGTCAAAACCTATTTTGATTAGTAAAATGCATTGAACTCCATTTGGATAACCTTAAAATTGATTTTTCTCAATATTTAGATTAGGTTAGATTCCATATTTTCAAATAGCTGCATCTTAGCCAAATGTTTTCCTATCCTAACAAATCATATATCAATGAAAATGTGATGTATAAATCTCAATTTGAATAAAAATTGAGCCTTATGGCTGGTTTTGTGGTCCAGGGTCTTGCATCCTACACATATAATCTCTGCTTTGCTAATTAACTAATTGTGACCATTTTAAAATTGCTTGGACTGTGTATACGTGCAAAATAATTTGACTGAAATTAGTGTTCTGGAGAACAAAAACATCACAACTGGCTTTGATGAGATGGTCAGAAGTTATTTAAATATAGCTAGCAAACCAAATCATCATTTTTAGAATGATTTCCAAAGATTAATCTAGAAATCTATAGATTATTGTCAGTCAATGTGCAGTGGCAGCTTTCTGTCATTAATTGCAATTAATTGTATTTTTAACGTGCCACATAGGCCAACTACAAGCTGCGGTTGTTATATGTTATTACATAACATTGCAGTGACATCCCATCATGCAGTTGCAGACTCGGCATATTCGCAGCTCCTTTTTCTCTAGCCTTGTTACATATAATACAAGCTTTATCTGCAAGTCGAGCCCTGTACAGATGACGCTGTCGTAACATGCTAGTTGATAAAGAGCTCTAACAAACTCATTTTCCCGCACCATGTGACCGAGCGAACATTCAGAGGGAATTCATCCTGCCATAATCTGACCCTCAGCGCTCCTTCTGCCTTTATAATTTAGCATCTTAATTGGCTTTTTAATTGCCATCTCATTATTCAGGCGCAGGGCATCGCATTAATCCAGCGCACATCTTAATTGCGTCTCTGCTTCGCTCTCTATGGCGCCGCCGCACTTACGAGAGCGAGGAGAGTGACAGAAAACAAGTCGGCCGCTTCCTCTGCTCGACGGGCGTTAACAGAATATCAAAAAGCACGGTAACGAGGCCACAGGCTGTGTTGATTGGTGTGAGCATCTGTGTTGTGAGGTGATGAGCTCGTGGGTGCGTTCAGCAGACAGAGCGACGCTCGCCGTCGAGAGCCTTGATATTGGTTGGCGTAAAGTGAGATAAGAGATCAGAAGATAATTGATATTACGTAATTGCTTTAATGCCGGCTTCCTGGCTGTCACTCATTAATTAATGCAGTCTTGGGCTGACTTGTGTAGGAATTATTGACTACCACATTGAGCTCAGCACTCCATCTATCTATCTATGTGAATGTGTATAGGATTTATGTTATTTTTGATTTTATATAATATTTATACATGTGCTTTTATTAAATGATCTGAGTTTCCAAAAATAGTTTAAAATAATTTGCCTTTTTTTTTTTTTTACTAAAGCCTGTTCTTTTCATTACATTGATATTTTATTTAATAGACTTTGTGGAATCCATTTTTTCTTTGTAAAAATAGCCAGGATGAAAACACATTTGAGAGAAGTTTACCCATTCAGGTAAATTGGCACAGTGTTTCCTAACCCCTTTTTTTTTTTTCTTTTTAATCTTCTTAATTAAACACACCTGATTTAACTCATCCGCAGCTCGTTAATAGAGACTTCAAGACCTAAAGTGAATGGGTCAGATAAGTCAGACATCCAAAATATGTGCCTTCAGGAACATATGCATTATATAATTTGTGTATGTATTTTTTTTTTCAGTAAGTCAATAAATACAGAAGCTTTAATGATAATAATAACACCAATTGTGTTTAAACATTTGTTTATTATCCAAAAACATGTCTTCACTTATTCACTTATTATATCATTCCAAATCTACTTTCAGCTTGGACAAGTTCAGTGATGCAGGAGATACAGTGTTTTCAAGGTGAACAACTTTTTAATTCACGCAATTATTGTTATATTATTATGGTTTTATAAATTGTTCCAAACTAATCTAAGCAATTTGCATTTTGTTAACATCTTCACATTATTTATGCTTACAAAGATTGTCTTTTTATATATATATATATATATATATATATATATACACAGTATATATATACAGTGTGTGTGCGTGCATATGTGTGTGTATGTATGTATATATGCTAATACCGATTACAGCTATATAACTTGACTTAACTATAATTTAATCTGTGTACATACTGTTAACAGCCTATATCATCCATGTTAGGTTTGGTTTGATTTGACTTACCACCCATGAGGAAGAGCAGACCTGCCACATACTGCATGAGGCCACGGTCCCAGCAACATCCCAGCATTCCTATAATCCAGCCAAAGAGGATGATGGCCACCGCCATTCCCATAAATCCTGCCGTCATCCTCCGCAGATCTGTGGGTGGCGAGAAATAAGGCAAGTCAAACAAATGACTCAGAGCTGATAAGGGCACGGCGTGGACACACACGGCAAAATGACGCGCTTCTATAAGAACTGCATGTTCTATATTATTACGGTATATTCATATATTCATAGTTTTTTAAACCAGCTTCATCAGGTGATCCATGAGATGCTTTTTAAACTGTTCAAAGGAGTACTTGTGTATGCAGGGCTGGACAATCTAGCATTTGAGTAGTTTGTTAGCAGAATGCAAAATTGCAAATGAAAATGAATATTATTGCATATACAAAGTTCATAAAGTTTGTAAATCCTGCAGTAATGCACTGCACTTGCCCTGGTGTGAGTGTTTGAGTGTGCGGCCCCACGCTGAGTGTGTGACAGGGTTGACTCTGTGTTAGCTAGAGGGCAGGTCACAACATTTGTGTTCGTTAGCTCTTTTTAATCTCACAGTTGAATTCTCGCAGTACGGGAAAGGTGGCAGGCCCAAAACGCTGGGCACGGTGGCTTATGCCAGCCAACTGTGAAAGGGTCACAGAGTTCAGCTCCGGGGCAGACGTGCCACTAGATGAGCATGCTGCAAGAGAGCTTTTAGTACTTTCTAATAGAGATGAAGTGTTAAAAGCTTTTTTTCCCCATCAAAGTCATATTAAAACGAAAATGTCAGATATTTATGAACAACAATTCATCATTCCGCATCTCTATGACAGGATATTCAGCAGATGCTTGTTTGTTATTGCTTAAATTGAAAGTGCCAGATTTCATGAGTGTATATATTGTTATATCTCACAATATGACTGTATGTATTTTTCCATATTCTTACATTTATTTTTTCACAGTAGGATTTCATTTGTTGTAATTAAACCGTTTTCAGTAATTGTAACGTTGTTACATTAGTGTAGTTTTCTTTCTAGTAAATGCAACTTTTACATTTAACTGCAGGTTTATATCTCACAATGTGACTATTTCCAATATTTGCAGCTTTTATTTGTTTTTCACAAATTTTCAGTAATTGTAACTTCAAAATGTGACAATGTGACTTTCTTGTATTTGCAGCTCCAATACAGTGCAACTAGTTACAACTTTGCTTCTCATAACTGACTTTATCTTACAATGTGACTGCAACTATTTTGGTAACTGTCGCTTCATATTTCACAATAAGACATTCTCATATTTGCACATTTATTTTCACAATGCAACTTTTTTCCCTGTAGTTGCAAATGTGTTTCGTAACTGTGACTTAATCTCATTAAGTGACTTTCTCGCAATTGGAACTGCTTTCGGGTAATTGCAGCTTTATATCTCACAATGTGGCTTTTATTTACAATTTTTTCACAATGCAACTTTATTTCTTGTAGTTGCAACTTGTGTTTTGTAATTATGATTTCATAATATGCTGGGACTCACAATTAAACTATTTGTTTGTGGGGTGGTGCAAATTCACTTCTCAATGTATGAATTTTTTTCTTGTAGTTGCACCTTTGTTTCTTGTAAAGGTGACTTAATTTTTCACTGACTTTCACAATTAAACTATTTTTTGGGAAATTGAGACTTTCAATCTTACAGTGTGACTTTGTAGTGTTTGCAACTTAATTTTTCACAATGTAATTTTATTTCTTGTAATTGCAACATTGTCTTGTAACTACCACTTAATCTTACACTTTTGCAGTTAAGCAACTGTTTAGGTAATTGCAACTTTATCATAATGTGACTGTAGTTTTTGCAACTTCCCAATTGCAGTTTTATGCCTAGGTTTGACTTTTTATACATCATAATATTTATTTGTTTGTTTACATTCTAGCAATTACCATAGTGTTTTGCTCTGAGGTGGAAATGACCACACAAATACCATTTGTGTCTCATAAAACTCTTCACACAATGTTTGATAGACCTGCGCCATTTGAACTTTCATTTTTGGATGTATTTCTCTCCTTATAAGGCTGCATTTACACTGCAAGTCTTAATGCACAGATCCGATCTTTTGACCATATGCAATTTTTTTGGCCTGCCTGTTTACATTAACTTTAGACACAACTGGTATCCGATATCTGTGTTTACATTAATTCCCACCCGAAATGATTGTCCGTGATGGCTTTACTATGTACATGATAGACCCTCGGGTTTTGAATGGCCGTGCTGTTAAAATTTGCGCAAGTTCCTGCCTCAATAAAATTAGCCGGCAATAACGCTGTCTTTATGGGCAAACGTGTCGCCCTTGCATTAGGATTCTGCAGGGAATCGGATATGTGTGTTTAGACGTAGGTCGGATGTCCAGATATCGGATGTGTGTCAGATTAAAATCCACATTTGGAAGTGGCCAAAAAATCGAAAAAATCGTATCTCGTGCAGATTTTTGTTTACACACGTGCATCAAATTCCGATCTGTGTCAGATGTGGGAAAAAAATCTGATATTTTGTGCCAGTGTAAACGCAGCCTATGTTGTCTAGGTACTGTTTTACTTTGCTGTCCTTTGAGAGAGCTCAGTTATGGCCCTTAGATATGGTTTACTGCAATATTGCTCCAATAAAATAAAGCAGAGCATTCCCAACACCAGAACAGTTGGTGTGAAATAAGCAAAGTTATGTTATAAACCGATCCTTTCTTAAAAAGAGTTTAAAGAGAAGTTGGCCTAGTCATATACTATCAAACACATTGTGGTTTAAAAAGCTCACAAGAGTGTTATTTAAACATTGAGTCAGACTACAAACCCTTTACCACACATCTCATGGAAAGCTTACTTAGGAACAGCCTTATTTTAGTTTCTTATGTTGGAGCCCACATAATATTTGTTACATAATAATATAGACTTTGTTGTTGTAGAAACGGGTGGTGTCAGTCAGCATGTATGCATTCTGAAACAATAGGCGCTCAGGTATAGTCATATAAATTGCTATGGATTATACAAGAGTTATATCCATGCAACGTTTTTGCTTTGTGGTCGTCTGTGACTTTATCTGTCAAGACAAATGGAAGAGGGAAAGCAGTTTACATGAAGCTGGGAGCCTTTATCAGTTAGGAGCAAATTATAAAACACTGTTTGCTACCTGAATGGCAGTTTTGGTCTCTCATGTTGAGAGAAACATGTTATGCCTCAGAGAGCAAAGTATTACATTTCTCTCCCCTTTAACGTTTTTAGAAACCACTGGTTATAAAAATGGTGCTTATGATGTTGCACAACTTCATTCTGTAATAATGAAGTAAGGTTTGATTTTAGTCAACAATTTTATATACTAAATGGGTTCTGCTGTAAGCAAATTTATTAAAAATTGCTTAATTGCTTTAAACATGTGTTGCTGTTTTGCAACAGTGCTTCGCATACTGAGTCTAACTTTCCATTGTACTTTTTCTGAAATATTTATCTACATAGCGGATGTGAAAGAATGAGTGATTGTGAGGAGATTGTGGAAGCGTTTCTTAAAAGTTCTTATGCAATCTGCAGACTGATGCTAAACCAGACTGTCAGCATCGTTCAAAATGTATGTTAACTAGAAGAGGACGTCAACGAGAGAACAATTGCGCAGAACAAGAGACAGGCAGCTCTTTTGGAAACAGGCCAGGAGAAGTCTCTGTAGTTGGCCTTCTGCTTTTGTTTGATATTCTTGTCGTTTTTGTATCTCTGTGTTTCGTAACCTGCTGGGCTTCCAGATGTGTCAGGTTCTGCCAGATCTTTGTTCCCCTCGGTCTCGAGTGCTGAATGAGAAAGCAGACCGTAAATGCTCTACTGCAAGTAAATGTGTGCTTTCAAAGTCTCTAAAGGGAAGGGTGTATAATTATGTGTGGCACAGGATCTTCGCCAATTAGATACTTTTTAATCAAAGAGAGGGAAATATATAGACTGTACTGAAGCTTGATTCCTCTGAATTCATGACCTGAAATGTCAGATCTTTTAAATTCAGCTTTTCCACTCTGGAATATGCCATGAATGCCTGAAATGATAGACTGCTCCCTTAGGGCTGGACCTGACAAGATTATGCTTCCTCAAAATGAAATGTATAGTCAAGGTTTGAAATTGTTCTATGCAATCACCCACTGTTTTAGCCATGAATATAGGGATATACTTAAGGGTTAATTTACTCTCCTTCCAAACCTTTTACTTTTTTCTGTTTACAGAACACATTGGAAGATTTAAAAATGCAAACCTTGGAACCCATTGAATTCACTGTATGGACCAAATAAAAAACTTGGAGGTTGCATCAGAAATGTAAAACTCTCTGAATATGTAATTGCTTAAAGACAGTTTTTTTTTTTTAAGTATGTTCTATATAGTTTGAATGTTTTGTGGCTTGTGGCTTCATGACATGAAGTTTTCAACAAATGAGAATCTCATTGAAAGTAGGTTTTCAGACAATGTTTTGCCTACTGTTTTATGAATACTGTGAATTTGGGCATACTATTGTTCACATACTGTTAGTGGGCAAGTTTGTAATTTTGGATGCCGCCTTTTTTATGTTTTCCTTTGTTTCACTGAAGGAATGCGAGTTTGGAAAGAGTAGATGATGACAATTTTTGGGTGCACCCCTTTAAATCATACCAAATCACCATACCATTGTAGTCAACATGAAATGGCTTTGGCACCACATTATTTCTATAATGTGACACGATTTGAGTGCAACAGATTTGAATAACAGGGTATTAAACAATAAAAATACTCAGTGAAAACCTTCATATCAGAATGAAGCCAGGAATTGTTTCATAGTTATTACATTTTAATGAAAGCTTATTTAAACAAAAAGTTTTTTCCTCTTTGTACAACTGTGCGTTGATGAATAGTGCATATAAAGACCAAGGCAGCGCATAAAGTAAATAGGGTTGATTATGATTTAATGTCAACTTTAAGCCTTAATTTATGATTCGAATATTGCTGAGGTAATTACTCAACCCAAATATTCCACTTGGGATCACCTTGAAAATGAAGTTTCTTTCTTTCTCCACTCCTTTCCCAATTTGAGCTCTGTGAGCGGCGAGATTCTTGTTCAAATTTGTACACAATTCCCTGAATGATCCATACACCTCATGCATAATTGCACATCCATTCCGACATCCAAATCAGACTCCTGGGCTGCCTGTAAACATCCTGTGATAAATCACATAGCCTTCTTGACTTCAACTTTATAATCCCTCTAACAGAAGTAAATATAGACTAACCGCATGATCTAACCACATAATGGCGGTACCATCAAAAACTAATGGGAATGGTGATTGATGCAGGACGGTTTATGGTGGATGACAGCATAATCGAAGTGGGAATCAAATTGTGATATAATCAAGTTAGGAATATGCAGCACTCGAAGCCTTGTAGTCCAGTATGTACAAAGCTGGAGTCTTACAAACATATGCTAACTGAACGATAGTAAATGAAGGTCCACCTTATGAACCTTATGGTCGCGTAGAAAACGGCCATGTGCTCCTGACAGGAAACTAATCACTGCACCTGCTCGGAAGAAACTGATTTGCATGCCAACCGTCTACAGCGTCTCGCGTGACAGAAAGGCTGAATCTGTGTTTCGTCTTAGCCGATCCTTGTCGTTGTCCCATTCAGATGATGTCAAATAAGTCTCAAGTCATACGGCAACATTGTTTACAGGCAATCGAATCAGAGCGGGAAACACAAGCCTCTATTCATCTGTGACCTTTTCAAGAGGGCGCTTCGTAGAGTTGCATCATTGTTAAAGGAAGGTCTTTGTCTGAAAATGAGATGTGTTACAGGGAGCACATGCAAATGTGAGCACTAAGGAACAAATGAAATGATAGCGGGGATATTGCCTGAGGAATAATGCGCTTCAGCTTTATTTGCACTGCTTTGACAGCTGCCTTTTTTTCCCCTAGAATGAGAATAGCAATATTTCGATCAGAGCGGATATTTTAGATAGATTCATCTAATGAAAATTAAAATACAGAAAATGAGTAGGACTTAATCGAACCTGCAATTCTCAGATGAGCACCAGAGCTTAATGATCTGCGCAAGCTACTAAGCCGAAGCACCGTCTCTGAATTTTTTTTTTTCCTTCAGTAGGTTATTAGAAATAGTCAAAACTATCATTTTAGCAATGGCTTGCTTATGTTCGCTTACAATAACAAAAAAGTAGTAAAGTTTTGCTGTCTGACACAATCTTTGTGACCATATTTTTCTGGACAGGATTTCCCCTCCAGTGTTTATTAAGAAATGAGCTTTTGTTATCCTCAAAAGTGGTTGTATTTTGCTGAATCTAATGTCAAAATGAGTCTATAAAAGTGTATTCTTCATTGAAATGAGTCGGCGTGTTTTAGTGTAGCATGTGGTCATTTTTTTTCTCTTGGCTTTGGGAGAGGATGACACTTTTTTTTTTGTTTCTGTTTCTCTTTTTTTCCTCTCTCTCTCTGTGTGGAATGGCCCCTGAAGGTAATAGAGCTTAATTTCATTACCCCGTGTCAACCGCCACTGGGGAGAAAACAATTGCAAACTAAAATTAGATTACAGAAGACGCGATGGGAGAAGCTGGAGGAACATCATACTTGTATGCTCCAGAGAAGCATGTGTGTGAATGTTTACAAGGTAAAGGTGATGTAACACTGCATGTAGTTGGCATGACTTACAAGTGCTGTGCTATGTTGGGATTAGCATGTTAGCACATATGTACTATTTCTGCAGTATGTGCACTATGAGCAGTATGCAAATGTAAAATATGCCGTACACACATTTTGGGCTGGGATATTGTAACTTACAATTCAATGCACATAATTTAACCTTCCATTTCTGTTTTATGAATGAACCAGAAGTAATCGTGATTTTTAGGTTTGATTAATTCATTAATCAGACTACCAAGATGGGTTTTTTATATGCAAAACTTGATTGAAAAGGCAAAATAACGATTTAATTTTATTTTATTTTTTAAAGAGCTGGGTCAACTGAATAAAATATGCTATATAATGAAGCCGTGTGACAACGATATTGCATGCTACCTGAAAAATATAGTTTGATATGTATTTTCAAATTCTCACATGCTTACTTTAATGTATAAATTAAAAGGCATGTATGTATCATTCAGGTAAACTTAATTTAATATTTCCTCCTAAAACTTTCATATTCAAGGCTCAGTGGGAAAGCTTGTTTTAAACGTATCTTTGTGTAAGATATATTTTTATATATTATTTGTTAAAAAAAACAGTATGCAACAAATTGAAAAGATTGTTGGAGCATATTTTACAATGAAGTACTATTCAAAATTTCACATTTATTTGTTATTTGCTGTTTTTTTTGTAACTATTTGTAAAATTTACCAGCAATTTCAGATTAAAAATGATTTCTACTCCAATTTTTTCCTCAGTGTACAGTATAAAGTATTTTATTAAAAAAAATTCTTATGCCTTTTAATTTAATTTAATGTTTAAGATGTTTATATTTGAGCAATACACATATTGTTTGAAAGATTGATTTTCAGTCTTTCTACTTTTGTTCTACTGCAATTTCTGAGTAAAATTGTTTAGACTTCAAAATTTGTTACTTTCTAATTTTTGTCTTATGCCTTAAATTCTTTACATTTAAATGAAATTGTATCCAGTTTTGGTCACACTTTATTTTAAAGTCAAATTCTCTTCAATTAACAAACCATTAGCAATGTCTTTTGCCTCCATAAACTAATTTGCTGCTTATAGTTAGTATGGCAGTTTTTTAGTTTAGATATTGGATGGGATTAAGGATGTAAAATACCGTCATGCATAACATGTGCTTTATAAATAATAATGAAAAGCCAATATGTTAATTGTAGGCATGCTAAAACAAAATAGTTAATACTGTAATCTGCATTGCAAATAGTGCTATTTAAATAATGGTGGTAGTGAGAATTAGTCACTATATTCAAGTGTTACCCTAATTTTATCTCCAAAAACCTTTATTTAAAGCTCATCAGGACAGCTTGTTTTGCAAGTGCACTTGCAAAAAAGCTGACTGACGTTGTCTCTGCCCCCTAGTGACCAGAGTCGCTGTCAATCCTGTGGGATCTGCCATGTAAAGCGATAGTGTCAGTGATAGGAGATGGACCGAGGCTATAGGTTGAAGGAGGTTACAGCTGGACATGACAATGTCAATAAGAGCTCACTTAGTGACCCACTGAGGGAATTGTTGAGTGATGGACAGCTGGCACTTCAGTCAAGCACTGCTCTGACGTGACGCTATCGTCTGGCCATCAGCAGCATTGGCGTCAACATGTCCTTGCGTCTGTGTATTTTGGTGTCAGATAAGTGCAAATAAAATGTTGACACTGAAAGCAAATGTTCAGTTCAGAAACCGATATCAATAGTTTTTAGTCTTCAGGTAGCAGGCATCATATTTTACGTTAAGTGCAGAGTTTTCATGTGTTTTTAATAATGTGTGTATTTCCTGAAGTAGAAATGCATCAGAACCATTAGCAGTGCGCCATTATGACAGATTATCAATTCCAGCTGAGGGCAAGTTCTGCATTTAATGATACGCTAATGCTTCCTGCTGCTTTACGTGATGCTTTAGCTCAGTGTTTCCAAGGCCAGAGACTGTATATGTCTGAAGAATCTGTTATTCTTACTATGCCACCCACAGTCCTGTCTTCCAGTTAAAGGAGCCAATTTAGATTTATATGCAAAAGCCTGAGAACATTTCATGTGATTTATGATTATTCTGCTGTCAGACCTTATTTCAAATGTTATTAAAATGTATTTCTGATAAATAAAGTAGATAATAGCTGCTCAGTAATGTTACAAACAAGTGCCCTGACTTGCCTTCAATTACTTTGGTAGTTACTTTAATCTGACAGTAGTGTATACAGAATATTTATTCATAGCTGAAAAGAATTAAATATAATAGTTGGGGATAATGGGGATAATTGGTAACACTTTACAATAAGGTTTATTAGTTAGCATTAGTTAACAACATTAGTAAACATGAACTAGGAATGAACAATACTTCTGCAGTTTTTATTAATCTTAATGTTCATTTCAGCATTTACTAATGCATTATGAATCACAAGTTGTGTTTGTTAACATTAGTTAATGCACAACATGAATAAAGAATGAACAACTGTGCTTTCATTAACTAACATTAATAAAGATGAATAAATGGTGTGATAAATGCATTGTTCTTTGTTTGGTCATGTTAGTTAATACATTAACTAATATTCACAAATGACACCTTATTGTAAATTGTTACTGAAATATGTATTAATTAATTTTAATTGGGTTGAAGACCTGCCTGGGAAGCTTGTTTGTGCCACTGGATTAAAAAAATATGAATAAATATTACAAATTCTCACAATTCTGACTGTTTTTCTCTCCATTTTGACATAAAAGAAATTCTTAAGATAAAGAATTCTCAAGATAAGAAAATTTGCAATTACTTTTCTGTTTTTATTCTGTGTTGGAAACAAATAAACAAAATAGAATTGCAATATGTAAATTCAGAAATCAGATTTTAAATGTCAGAATTGTGACATAGGTGCATAAAAATGTATATAAAAATGATAAAATAAAATAAATAAATATACTTTTATTCCACAATAGAATCAAGCTTTTGTAGAAATACACTGAAACGCAGTATGTTTTGTTTTTAGCACATACAAAAAAATATTGAATTGCACTGTAGATAAACATCTGCTCAATAAATCAATGTGTTTTGCAAAATGCATTTTGATCAATTTCCAGCCTAGAAAATGAGGTTAGTTAACTTCATGCTCCAGTATGCTTTATAATCTCCTTCTGTTTGGCTCTGAGATAAAGATGCTATCAGCAAATAAGATCAGCTTGTTTCAGAGAAGAAAGCAGCATCTGAATTTATGCATGCTGGCGATGTACTTTGATAAATCAAGGGTCAAATCTTACAGACCAGAAGGTTAAACTGAACAACCACAAACAAGCCGTTCTGGGAGCACTGTAAAATGATCCATATCTTCACCATCATAAAGCGTGCATATACGGTCGCCACCGGAATAATAGGTGTAAAAATTCTGTCTGGACTTAATGTCCTTTTTGACCTCAGGACTTCATGCTGCTTAAAAAGAAAGCGATAATGCAGGAAATGCATTATAGGGCAGATAAAAAGGACACGGATGTATGATGAGATGAGTCGTCTGCTCAAACTAGCCTTCTGAATAACTCCCGCCGATCACCATTCGCAGAGAATAAAGTATTGAAAGCGTGGCTGAAAAAATAAAAATGTTTTTTAATGAAGTGTCAAGGTTGAGCGGTTTTATGGAGTCTGTAGCAGTGCTGATGGCGGGAGCTCGATGACAGCCTATCGTTCAGGCTGCACCGCAGTCCTGTGCATTACATCAATAAAGTGTCGATTTGCGTGACGCTGCATGAAGGAGCATCACGGGTGCTGACGGCCATCGAACATGAGGAGAGGCATGTAACTCAGCACTTTTGCGGCAGACCCTTTGATTTAATTTCCTATGCTTTGAATAACTCAAAAGATGCGCTGTGGTTTTTTTATGCACTGGCTGCTTCAGCATAGCTTGAATTTCAATCTGATTAAGGATGCCGCTTCATAAATCGTGCACGACTGGTTTAAAAGCAACATCTGGAGCATCAACTTTTTACTCCTGTCACACAGCATGATTTTTGACGCTCACAGTCCAATGCACAAACATACTCTATTTTTAATTGCACAACAGTTAGTGCTCCAAGAGTGCAACTGGGACATTTTTTTTTTTTCATGGTGTTCCAAACTAGAAAACGGAACCAAATTTTGACTGGTACTGGTTTTTCCAAATCTGTCATTTCTCTCTCTTTCCTGAAGCATTTACAGCTGGTTTTTCACGGTAAAATGTAAAACCTGGAT
The DNA here is from genome assembly GCA_032359235.1 of Enteromius mattozi. Taxonomy (NCBI): domain Eukaryota; kingdom Metazoa; phylum Chordata; class Actinopteri; order Cypriniformes; family Cyprinidae; genus Enteromius; species Enteromius mattozi. The sequence continues at coordinate 1,025,354 of JAUMHE010000066.1, read as the reverse complement.
TGGAGCTGAAGCTAAATGAGTACATAGAGCTTTCTGTTTCAGACAAGCTTAAACTGTTCTTGAAAAGATGAAAAAAACATTAACTGTAGTTTTTGTATTTTACTTACTATGGATGCAAAGCCATTATACAAAATGTATTAAAAATGTAATAATGTTATGATTTCTTGTTTTGCAATATACCATTTATCTAAAATGTATTTCTGTCCAATTGAGTATTATTTTAGTTCATTTTGGAGCATAAAAATGCATTGCTATTTAGGTTAATTTCCAATGTTAGCGATTTTTACCTTATTTTCCTACTTAGTTTTGTTTTAGTCTTTATTCACAATTGCAATGTTACTGTTCATTTTAACTGACTTTACCTGTGTGCTTGAACCGCAGCCATGCTGTTATTCAGTACAACCGCACTCTTGCTTATGTGATATTGCTTAATCATCCAAAGCCCATCACGAGTGACTCTGACAGCAGAATGACACAGCTATGGAAAATGCTGAGTGGAACGGAGCAGCCTCTGCTAGCTGTCAATCACCGCATCTGTCCCTCATGTGCGTTTTCCACACAGTCATCACAAAATCAACAACAGGGGACAGAACAAACAAACGCACAGCTATTTGATGTGACAGCCGTTTGACATTGTTTATGCAGATATGAAAGCTCTGCCGCGCTCGCGTGAGCAAGGCTACGTGCTTCGACATGCTCGCAACCACAAACGTATTTTCCGCTAGAGGCTTAAAGGCAAATGCATCCTGGTCAGTCACCTCTCCTACCCTTTACTGCCACTCATTCCCGTTTGTCTCTCGTGAGGACGGGTGAGGGAGCTGTGTCCTCTTTGTTTCATGTTGGGATTAAAGAACGACGCATTTGCATGCTGCTGTCGACTGGACGGACGCGTGAGCGCTCGCACACGGCAGTGGATTTGCATACTGAGCATCAGGCTAAGCCCAAAGATATGATGGGAGGGAGAAAAAATTCCAGCGACAGAGAGATTGCTAATATCTGCACTGCTTCTGTTTAACCCTATATAGTGCACTACTGAATGTTGCTTTCTGTAAAAACAGCCAGCACCTAGTTTTTTTTTAAAGATGACACCAGTTCTGACACTTCCTCATTAAACTGCGAGTCATGGTAGTCGAGTGGGGTAATTTTATAGTACGCATGGGTGCTGTTACAAATCCTGATATAATATACAGTATGTTTTTTAGAATGAACTGAACTTCACTGCTTAAAAGAAGTGATTTCTGTGCATCCGTCAACACCAGAGTTGCATGCATTATTATTTTCAAACAGGTTTCCTGTACACAGAATTACTGGAATGGAGGCAAACAAACATAGAAAAAGTGTCAAAAATATTTTATATGGTTTTTAAATTTTTGGCTCTATGTAAGATATTGTTATAGAATGCAGGGCTGCAAAACCATTAAACGAATTTAAAACAAAAGTTTGTTTACATAATGTATGTGTTTGTGTACTGTGTATAATTATGTATATATAAATACACATTTTATATATATATATATATATATGATATAAATTATAAATATATGATATAAATTATACTAATACAAATATATACATGTAAATGCATGTAAATATTTTCAAAATATATGCTCTGTGTGTATTGATATATTCATAATAGATATAAACAGTACACACACATATATTATGTAAACAAAAACATTTCATCTGGGTGTCATTAATCATTTGACAGCATTAATAAATACCCACACACATATGCAAATATTTTGTTATTTTAAAAAATGCTAAATTTAAAAAAATATTATACTTGTATATAATTTATATTATATATATATATATATTTTTTTTTTAAATATAATCATACTGTTGCTTAATACATGTATGTAAATAATAAATAAACATGTACACACACAAATAGTATATAAGCATAAACATATATTTTGAATGCGATTAATCATGATTCATTGTTTTGCAGCCCTAACAGAAAATTATTTGTCTGTTTTTATTGTTGTACTGTATATCCATAGAATAGATGAAAGTCATATGTTAAGTAAAAAAACATATACATGTATTTTAAATATTAAAAATGATCAAATATTTACTCTATTGTGATAAGTTTTTTTTGTACAAAAATATAATAGCCTAACACTTGGATAACAAAAGAAGGAGTCATCATACAATAGAGGGTTAATCTTACACAGAGGGTTAAAGCCCAGATCTAAAGTGAGAGAAATATACATTAAGCTTTTACAGGTCATAGTCTGATCTGTGAGGTTTAAAATCATAATGTAGGGCAGCAGACTCTGTATTGACCATCTGTGGTGTTTCTTTTCCTCTGCAGATATGAATGGGGTTAAGCATCATGCTTGGATTAATAGGCATTTACTTTACCTCATGCTAAACGCTTGTTTGGTTCGCAGATCTTGTGCAGCATTCGAACGTGCAAAGCTGAAGCAACTGACTGCATGTGTTTACTAATCGTTTCAGAGTAATTGTTAGGTTAAGATGTCTGAGATATTCAAATGCACAGTGCGACTTTAAACGCAGTGTGTCAAGCTGTCAATGCATGCAGAAAGCTCACCGAGCTCACGCCAAAACAATTTCTAGATGCAAACAATGCAATGCTTTGAAACTAGATAGGCTTTATCTGTCATTCAGGGAAATAGCAGATGAACGCGCACACACTCGCACCGTAAATGAGCTAAAAGCCCAAAGGACGATGTGCCCTGCAGTGTGTTTGGATGGCTTTGTCCCTCTCCTGTCTGTGTGCTAAACTGTCACCTCTTCTCTCAGTCGGCATTCCCCATAGTGCAGTCTGGCTCCACACACATCACAGCACAGCTTTGGAGCGGATTCAGAGAGACAGAGCAGCTTTTACACTCAAACTCTTGCATGAATTAGCTTGGCGCCTTGGTTTCTGCGAGCACAGAGTGGCTGTTGACCAGTTGAGGGAATGTGGTTGAACGCCGGACGGCTTCATGCATTCACAGCTGTCAGGTGGCTCGTCTCTTTTTCTTGTGTGATCTTTTAAAACCGAAAACGAAAGTCAATTGAACCTGCATTCCTAGAGGAATATTTTGTTTGTGCACAAACTGCTCTTTCATAGCTCAGGAGACTTAAAAGATTACTTCACCCAAAAATGAGAAGTCTTTATTTAGTCACACTCCTGCCACTCTTTTCAGAATGGAAGCTAAAATGTTGCTTTTGTGATTGCGTGTGTATGTGTCTCTTAAAATCATCTTAAAAGTCAATTATGAATCTTTATGCAGTGCAAACCATACAACACTAGTTCATGGTAACAAGTGGGATTTTATCTTGCTTTGTTTACGTTTTTTTTATGTTGCACAGTTCTTTCCATGCAACAACAGTTCAGGGTGACCTGGGGCCTGTTTCATAAAACAAGTTTACAGAATAAGCCAGATTTATGTCAGTTAGCCTTACTTATTGTCAATTGATTTGGTTCAAAATAAGACAGCCACATTTAAATAAGCCTGGCTGGTTTGGTGATCTTGTTTTATGAAACAGCCCCTAGAGGTTGTTTTGTTTTGTGTTTTGTTTTGCTTAATAACTTTACGCAGTTCTTTCCATGCAACACTAGTTTATGCTGACCAGGGGCCTGTTTCATTAAACAAGTTTACCAAATAAGCCAGGCTTTTTGTCAGTTAGTCTTTGAACCAAATCAACTGAAATAAACCTGGCTTATTTGTTAACTTGTTTTATGAAACAAGCCTCAGGGATTATTTTATTTGATCTTGTTTTGTTTTTATTTGTTTGTTTAGCTTTTGTTTTTGTTTAGTTCAAATCCATTATGCAGTTCTTTCCATGGTAACCAGGGTTTACTTAGTTTAATTTTGCATGTATTTCCTTTTATTTGATTAATTTCTGTTTTGCTTGCAGTAAAATCACTAAAATTAAATCCATGCAAATTCTCCTCACAAAATAACTTGGGCATTTGATAACCTTACAACCACTTACATGGGACCCTCTTTGTCACCCCTCTAACCTCTTAACTCTTACTCTGAACCGTCTCTAAAGACCGCTTGACTTATTAGTCAACTATTCACCTTCTGTACATTGAGGCCTTTGATGCTATTTTATTAGCTGACTAGGCTTTGCAAATAGATGCAGGTCATGACAGAGAGAGAGAGAGAGAGAGAGAGAGAGAGAGATGGAGACAGAGAAAAAGAAAGTAATAGTTTTATAAAAGAGATTAATGGAACCAAAGTCAAGGAATTCATCTCTCTGCATTCATGCGGTCTAGATGTTTACCAAAAATTGGCAGACCACATAAGTTAGTGGTTTTGATTGTCATTAAAGGAAACAATTGACGTCCTGTTGTGGTGCTGTATCTGCTTCCCACACATTTGATGATAAATTACAAGTACTAATAACCATTATTAAATGCAAATATACACTGCTCAAAAAAATAAAGGGAACACTTAAACAACACAATGTAAGTCCAAGTCAATCACACTTCTGTGAAATCAAACTGCTCACTTAGGAAGCAACGCTGATTGACAATCAATTTCACATGCTGTTGTGCGAATGGAATAGACAACCGGTGGAAATTATAGGTAATTAGCAAGACACCCCCAATAAAGGAGT
>JAUMHE010000066.1:1002439-1020673 GCA_032359235.1 Enteromius mattozi | reverse complement strand
TTTACTGGAGTAATATTTTATTGTATGTATCTGTACTTTCACTCAAGTACTCGATTTGTGTACTTCGTCCACCTCTGATAATTACTATGAATTTTTACTTTTTGGATCACTACTCTCCTTAGGTGTCTTTATGAACAAGTCACTGGAATCATTTACTCTGCTGATTCATTCAAACAGATTCATTCAGAAACCATTTATGGGACTGCCTTATGAGTGATTCATTCAGAAGCACTGATGCATTCATTAAAGCATAGAGCTGCTTTTATGAGTCTTTTATTCATTTGCACAAATGACTCAGTTCAGCACACTGATTCATTCTTTAATGAAACAAGCCATGATCTTTTTGAGAAAGTTAATAACATAGATAACTGCCTTTATGGTTGAGTCATTGAATCTTTCATTCAGCACAATTATTCATTCAGTTCATTAAAAACACCTATTCATCCAGGAGCTAATTAGATGACTACCTTTATGTGCGAGTCATTGAATCAGTTTTTCAACTAATTCATTCATAAACATTGATACACACCTGAAACACTGAAACATACATTTCTTTAATGAGTGAATTATTAAAATATTCATCCAAGAACACCACTACTGGGTGTTTTACTGAGTTTCTGCTGTGGCAGAGCATATATATATATATACGAAATCACAAAAGCAATATTGCTTAAATGTACTGTCAACTCACGCTACAAAGCAAATGGCTAGGGATGTCTAAAAGACAAATAGTTACAGATATCAGCCATTAATTAATACCAGCTCAGAACCACAATATAAGTCCCAACGTGTGAAACATTTAGCTCAGACAGATAGCTGCTTTTCTGTCTTTATTCACCTGTGGCTGAGCTCAATATCCCATCTGTCGTTGCCTATTCTCCAGTTTAAACAAAAGCCTTGGCTGCAGCGCTGTGAAGTAATTTGATTAGGGTTATTGAATGAACATTAGACGACCAGGGCTCTAGCCAATACATGCTGCTGAACTCACCTGTGAGCGTGTGGCTTGTTGCAATTTGAAAAGGGTCCAACACAAAAACAGCGGTTTTAATTGCTTCGGGGGTTGTTTGATTTGCCCCTCAAACAATAATAATGTCATAACACTTAGCTCTCAAAGTCTCCTGGTCCCATTGCAAATGTTTTTGTCTGGTTTGGTTTGTTCACGTGTTTATTTATATTTGATTGTCTGATTTTTGGTGTACCACAGGTGTATTGAGCCTGCCGGACAGTCTGAACCTGCACCGTGACCAGCAGCGAGCAGGGAAAACTGGAGAGGGCCATGCATATAGCCAGGCTGAACTCCGCACCATTGAACAGTCCCTCCTGGCGACCCGCGTGGGGAGCATCGCAGAGCTCAGTAAGTTCTCATGACAAGAAATGCCTGTGTGGTTATTATTAAAACAGGAAGTTTGGGATGAGCAAGTTTTAGTTTTGTTTTGTTTTAGCCATGACTTGCTAGTTTGGTTACAGGTGGACATACAGTATTTGATCGTTTGAATTATTTTAATTGCTAAATTTTATGTTTATATACACTATCATTCAAACATTTGGGGACTGGTATTTTATTTTATTTATATTTGATCAAAATGCAGCAAAAATAGAAATATTGTGGAATATTATTCTTCCTGGTCTCATGACATAAATGTACCTTGGTGCACTTTTTAGCAAGACATGAAATATGTACCAACAAGTACATATCACTGCAGTTTCCAAAAGAAAAGAACAATAGAGGCAGTAAAACTCTTTTTGTTTAAGGGCATATTTCCAACATGATAGAGCATTAGCTTTTAGCAACAGTCCATAGATATTTCTAAACCGTCGCAGTACATACATATATCAACATAATAAAATGTGCCAGGGTATCTTTAAACCTGCAGCGAAATGTGCAGTAAGGTACATAAAAATAGTGTTGCACAAAAAGTGCACAAGTGCACTTATATTTTTATAAGACCAGGTTGATATTATTACAATTTGAAATAACTATTTTTTTATTTTAACATTTTAAAATTGTACTTTATTTCTGTGATGATGGTGAAGGTAAATTTTCAGCAGCGTTTACTTTAGTTTTCGTTGTCACGTAATACTTCAGAAATCGTTATAATATGCTGATTTGGTGTTTAGTAATTAAAAATGGTTCTTATTATTATCAGTGTTGCTGGTAATGTTTTTATAGAAACTGTGATACTGTGATTACCTATAGTGAATGAAGATACTGTATTCATCTGAAATAGGACATGTCTTTGTCACTTTTCCAAACAATTATTCATTTAAAAAAAACATTCTGACCCCAAGTCTTTGAAGGACACCATATATCCTCGTGAAAAAAGGTTTATTAGCAACTATTTGTACATAGTTACTCAAAATGAGCAGGCTGTATTGGGGGAGGGACATTCCAAAGATCATTTGATTGAATGAAAATCTGTGTAGTGCAGGTTGAGTCATCAGTGTTTTTGGTCTGTTTTTTCTGAAAAGAGAAAGAGTGTACATTTTTAATGCATAAGCAAAACATTGAGTCAAAGTATTTCTCCTGGGCCCTGTGATATTTAGAAATGACAGTTGCCATCCATTCTGTGTCAGGTCACTGAGCTATTTAACATCTGGATGATACACTGATTTAGCTGTTTTTAGTCTCTTGTGTGGGTGTATGAAGTCAGCGGTCAGCAGCTGGAAGGGCCTACCCTAACTGAGCGGGGTGTGTCTCTCTGTAGTGTCCACTGGACGGTCGTCAGCCTGAAGAACAGCTCTTTGTATATTTGTCTTGGTGATGGTGGTTAGTTGTGTGGTAGTGAGTTTCAGAGTCTGTATGTACTTCATGACTGCAGCCATGTTTATTTCCTAATCATAGCGAACAAAAACAACACCCAATAAGTCAAGATGCAAAAAGAAAACACCATCATCCACACTGATTATGTCTCCTCAAGTGTGCCTGCCAAAAGAATACATGTGTGACCCCACTGAGGAGGGGAAATTTGATGTGTGCAGAGGGACTTGAGTAAATTACAGAGAGCCAGTGACCCTTCTGTCACTCTAATCAACATTGCGTTCTGCTGGGAAACAGACTTAAGCAATGTGAAACAATAGAGCAAGTGCTGCAACCAGGCTATTGCTTGCTTTGTTTATTAATTTAATTTTGATGGGTATATCTTATTTAGTTTTTTTGTACACTGCAAAAAAAGCTTTTCTTATTTTCTCTTGTTTTCAGCCAAAATATAAAAAAAAAATTCTTAAATCAAGAAGGATTTTCTAGACAAGTAAAATTACTAGTTTTCAGACAAAACTAATCAAAATTAAGTTTAAGTTGCTTAGAAAAAGTAAAATAATCTGCCACTGGGGTAAGCTAAATAATTTAATTTCAAACAGAAAACAAGAGTATTTTTCTTACTCCATTGGCATATTATTTTCCTTGCAAAACTTAATTCTGACATGTTTTTTTTTTTTTTCTATAATTTTTACTTGTCTAGAAAATTCTAATTTTGTTTAGATATTTTGGCTGGAAACAAGAGAAAAAAATTATGTAAGAAAATATTTTTTAACGGTGTTATATAAATGAATATATAGATAGATAGATAGTTATAATATAAGATAATTTATTCATATTGATTCGAGTGAACCTCACAAACCCTGTCAGGAACAATTTAGAGTCATATTTGAAATGAATAAATAAATTCATCATTCATGTCTTCATGTAGATTAGGACTCAAAAGCATTGTATTATAGTGTTTATTTTTTACACTGTCTCTTTTTTTAAATAGTGCTCAATACTCATTTATATTGAATGCTTAATCAACCTAGATAGGCACAGCATATTAGGTGGATTATTATTTAGAAAGCTGCAGGGTATTTGTGTTATTGCATGTATGAAGTATTAGCACGGATGTGAGCTTGCTGTCATAATGCAGCATTGGTGATGTAACCATGCAGAATATTAGCTGTTGTGCCAACAGATGAGGCATAATAATCAGATGTAATTGTCATTTTCCTCCTTTCCAGCCTTGTGTACACAATGCACAATAAGCATTTATATATTGATTGCAAACCCTTCAAAAGCCGCCTTATTGACCGTTAACTAATTATGGCTCATTTTCACACTGTGTAGTGAAATATAAAAGACTGGATTATGCAATAGCTTTTTTCGGTTGGTGAAAAGTTCCCATGCATATTCATGTTGAATCAACTCAGGTTTGGCTATGTGAAATATCGTTTCTGTCTACTCTAATTATCTCATGGTGTCCTTATCACAGACCTATAACTGTCAGTGGGGTGTAATGCAAAACAGTACTTGTTAGTGAGCGTCCCAGAGTCTCTCAGTGTGAAACCATAGACACCGCTGATGTTAAAAGCATCCGTTAGGCAAATTAACTAGGAAACATGATACACTGTGGGCAGTTAACAATGAGGCCCACCATTACAAACTGTGCTAAAGGCTGCTACATATATATATAATGTATATGTATATATATTTATAAATGCTTTTGTCATAGTGATCACTATTGTACCAGTGACAATCTAAGTAAACAAGCACTTTTTTATAGTACTTTTTTATAGTAAATGTCTCTAGTGTTCACCTTCTCTTTCAAACCCCCTGGCAAAAATCATCTGTGGGATTTCACCCTATTTATTTCTCTCAGAAAATATATATATTCTAGCACACGAAAACTGTGAGAAGAAGCTCCCTTTGCAATATGGCCAAAATTCAGGCATCTGTCTCTTCACTCACTCCAAGAATCCCCTGAAGAGTTTGGCCTGCACTGAGCTTTTTCATTGGTTTACTGAATAATTCCCAGCTTTATTTATTTTATATATTTATTTTTTAAACCTTTGAAGGTACGTTTGAAAAACTGCCCAATTCATGGTTTGCTGGAGCTTAAAAATCCCAGAATGAACTTTTGCTTTCGAAATTTGGGCTGAAACAAAATGAAGCAAGTAAAATTTATTAGTTTCATTTACCAGAGGCCCTTAGATTATGCATAGGAAATTAGCAATTAAGGAATATTAATCAAACCACAATCTTGACAAGGCAAAGAGAAAACCTTTCACTGCTCATAGCGGGATAACTGAAGTAGCTTTATTAAGATGAAATCGAATATTAACACAAAGTTCTAAAACAAAGAATTGGATAGTTATAATTTTAATTATAGACCTGCATCTTATTCATTAGATTAGGGACTTTTATTTTACTTTTTATACACAGTTTTTCATTCTGTGTAATTAAAACAAAGATTCCACTGGTTTAAGATGTGAGCTTAATATGCACCAATTAAAAGTTGCTTGTGACTGACTTGTCGTCATGGAAATGACATTGCATGTCAAGTTTGTAAGCTAACGGTTTTTCTTCTCCTAGTTATAGGCTTCTAAATTATAGCTATTATGTATAGCTGAAGATGTGTCATTTTTTTCTAGCTAACAGTATTGATGATAAGGACATCCAGTGTCTGCGAGAGAAGTAAAATCATCTCCATTTTGCCAGTAAATGAAGATGTTCCAATCAAGCCCCTTTTTCCCCATCCTCTGTGATGTTTCCTGATGGGCCTGAGCCACCCGGAAATGCACCAACTGCCACTTCAGTATCAGAGCAGCTGATAATTGCTTAGCGAGCTAAGGCTAATTCACTCTGCACCAACAGACATGTTTGCTGGGTTTTGTTGTATCACATTATCCCTGTTAGCATCTGTTGCTCGTGTTTTTTCGGTCATAGGATGTCTTAGACATTATGTAATGTAAACTGGTGATTTTCAGCATTGGTTGGCGTCTACCACTGTGGCGTAAATTTAGCTTGAGAGTAGTTGGAAGTCATTTACTGTATAAGAGAAAATTGGAAGTATAAAAAGAATTGCTGTGAAACAAATAATCGCGATTAATCCCATCAAAAATAAAAGTTTTGCTTTACATAACGTGTAGATTTATTACATAAATACACACATGCATGTATATATTTAAGAAAAATATGTTACATTTATAAATTAGTACACATAAATATATTATGTAAACAAAAACTTTTAATCGGGATTTTGCTTGACAGCACTAATAAAAAAGATGGTGATTATTCAATTAAGGGCACATTAGACTGCATAGTGTTATGCTGATAATAAAACTTTTATTGTAGTAATTTTAGTGAAACCCATGATAAATTTTCTTCACGAATGTGAATAGAAAGTTCAAAAGAACAGCATTTATTTTTTGATGTCATTTATTTTGTAACGTGTCACTTTTACATTTTTTTCCTTAAAAGCCATACTTTCCCTTAAAGTTCTCTAAAATAAAGAATTATGACTGATGTGAATTAAACTTATTGTGAAAAATTCAAAGTATTTTTTTTTTTTTAAAGCTCTTCAACGTGATTTAAGCTGTTCACCTCTTTTGTGAGAAATGAAGGAAAAATATTAAGACCTCTAGTTTTTACAAAAGACACACCACTAGCTTTTTGGACTGCTTAGTAACTGTGGTTAAGCAAAGTTTAAAAAAACACATTGTAGAAATGTGCAAATGTGGATGCTCAGACATTTTTCTCAATGACTTTCTCTGTTTTTAGGTCATCATGTCCTTTTAACCTGACGTGTCTATCATTTCTTTACCACTTATTTCTACCTGCTGAGATAAACAATTTCCCCTCTGACTCCTTGACAGCAGACTGTGGAACACAAATGCAGCTATTTGCTAAACGCACGCTCGCATACACAAACTTACACTACACTTAGAAGTACACAGCTCCTGCCAAGTTGATCATCTGTCTGAAAGCTTTCTGTCTAAAGGGTACATGCTATGAACTTTACTTAATCCTTGTTAAAGCATTTTTGTTAGTAATCTAAGTAATCAAACAGCACAAAGAAAAGATGTCTATGTGATGCTTTGGTGTAGAAAACAGATCATAAGACAGGAATAAATATGTCTCATGATTTTTACAAGCTGAAGTATTCAGCCCTAAAAACCAAAGGGCAAAGTTTGAAAAAAAACAAAAAAAACAATGTGCAGCAGTCACCTTTCAATAATCGCTATTAAAAGGGCATTGTAATTTAACAATAGCTAGAAGAACTGATTCTAATTAGTTCACTTTATTAGCCTGCTTTTTATACAGAGTTTTGTACATGACGTGCAGAAGATTCAAGTGCATTATTCTACTGCTGTCAGGTGTAATGTAAGCCTCCTGACAGTTAAAAGTTTGACAACGCTCATGTTGCACAAGATAACTGCAAACTCCGCCAATATGGCACATAATTGTGTTTGATTGTAGCGTAATTAGCATAGCATACATCAGCATTAGCACATAGAACAGCTGCTAATTTACTGTAATTGCTTGTAATGGTGAAATGAATATGTTAGGTTGCTTAACACTTTTGAAATAGACACATAATTTAAAATTCTAATGCTACAACATGTCCAAATCAGATTTGACTCAATAAAATGATCTGAAAATCTTTTTCATATTTTATTCTAATCAGCCAAGACATTGTGTTAATAATTTTTTTGACATTGATCCAAAAGTATCCATTATGTAGTCGCAAGATTATATTTGAAAAGTCACAGCAGCTTGGACAGGCAAGGTTGTCGTTGGATCAGCAGGGAAATCACATGCTTGAGTTTTTATGACAACTTACAGTACAGTATGAAATATGCATTTACCATATGTTTGAATATTGATAATATAAATGTGCGCTTGAGCTGTGCTCCCTTCCAGGAAAATGAGGTGAGAGCCTTCAAAATTTAATGGAGACAAGTCTTGTGCTGCCTCAATGGGAAAATGTCCCACGAGCTGTGCAGCAGATTGCATAGCAAGGTGCCTTTATTTCACGGTCAAAGGAAAACCCGGTAATTATACTGAGAGGGAGTAATTATAAAGGCTCCGGCACTATTTCCTGCTGCTTTCACGTTGGTGGTTAATACTGAGACGCCTCCATTTGTCACGTTTGTGGAGACAATCTCTTATGCAGAAATTTCCTTCGGCATCCAGCTAGGACTTGCCTGAGATCTAAGCGGACGTTTTTTTGTCAACACAGTAGCAATACTTTTCAGGAAAGCAATTGCAGTGTATGTGGTTCAACATTTCCATATTAGGCAAGGATCGCTCATCCAAAAATTAACATGCACTCACCTTTAAGCCATTCGAGATATAGATGGGCTTGTTTTTTTATTGGAACAGATTTAGAGAAATTTAGCATTATGTTGTTTACTCACCAGTGGATCCCCTAAAGTGAATGGGTGCCGTCAGAATAAGTCTAAACAGCTGATAAAAACACCACAATAATCATCACAAGTAATTGAAATTACTTTAGTTAACATTTTGTGAAGCTGGCAAAACCAGCAAAAAGAGTCCTCTGTTACTATAAAACCATAAAAAGTTGTCTTTTCTGAACCAGGAGAGAAATATGCACAGATTAAGCAACATTTGCAAGTGAAAACAGTCTTTTCTAAACAAAAATGTTGGTGGATTTTGATGTGAGAAGACAATGGGATAATAAGATGGATTATAAGAAGTGACGTTTTCAAGTTAAAATGCCTTGAAGTGCCCTTATTATGGGTTATGAATTTGGTGTTTGGAGTCCCAAACAATAGGTTGACATGCGTTCATGGTCAAAAAACACTTTAATTTTCTTTTAATATGCTTTTAATATTTTTTTACCTTATTTGTATGATGACTCCCAAACCATTTGTTCAAAGATGAATTTTTCCAAACTCCTCCGGTCAATTTCATTTAAAGCAGTGAGCTTTTAATGGTCCAAAAGTGGCACCTAGTGGCAAAGAATGAATTTGCATTTTTCATTCAGACCAACCAGTAGGCGGGCAATATGTTGATGTTTCATTTTGACTTCAACATGAAACGGCTTGGGACTTGTTTTAAAAACGGTTTGTTTCAGTGACTCAGAGTCAACTCTTTCTTTTGAGAGACAGTTTTATACACTACACTTTCAGATTTAATGCAGGATGTTTTCATTCACAGGTGTGTTAAATACTGCATGAAAGGTCATTTTTCAAAAATCCATAATAGGGGCACTTTAATGATGGATTTGTTTTTTACAAACAACTTTTCACTTCACAGGACTTTAACTGATGGTCATGTGGAGTACTTACAGATTATTGTGATGTTTTTATCAGCTGTTTGGGCTCTCATTGTGACGGTACCCATTCACTGGAGAGTTCATTTCCAGCTAATTTTCATGAGTGGTTAACTGTTATTTTAAAGGCATAGTTCATCCAAAAATGATTGACTCACCATCATATTTTTCCAAGTCCATGTGACTTTATTTTTTTGGTGGAACACACAAAAAAAAGATATATTGTGCTTAAATAAATCATCAGATTTATTATTTTTATTTATTATATCAGATCATTTTGCACACTTCCAGCACCATTATGTAAAAGAGCTAACACATCATTTTGGTATCTAAGAACAGTGCTTGAAGCACTCTCCTGAGCACCTCGGAGATTTGTTGTATAAACTTTGCTAATAAGCATCCTCAGACGCAGGTCATCTTAATTCTTCAGTCTGATTTCCCAGCACTCAGGAGTGCTGCTGAATGCACGCCTTGCATTATATTCCCCATGTCATCCCCAGAGATCAGTTTTATGAGATAAGTTGTCTTATATCCAACATCTCAACATATTTCATCATAAAATGAGATTTGGGGGCATAAAGGTAAGCCAGCCTGCCACTCACTAATCCTACTCTGGCTCCTTGGAAACCTCTGCACAGGTTTCACTGTAGGAGAAGTACCATCATATATGCATAAAACATGAGAAAAGCTTAGAAAGCAACACCCCTGGCAGCTGGAATCAGGGTTTAGGGTTGCTTCAGGATAAATAAATTGACTTGAATCCCAAGTTTAGTGTTATGCTCTGTGGTTACTGTGTTTTGCATGCCTGTGGTAATATATGTGATTAATTAAGGATTGTACAACAGTTCATTCATACAGTGCAATACAGTACCGGGATATTTTTACTGTTTGTATCACTCCGTTTGTCTATGTTTGTGCCTTCCAGACAGTCTGTTAGTCTGTGTATTAGTGGTGGGGAATTTTAGTCACTTTTTCTGCAAGTACTTTGATTTGCCAGTAGGTGGCGACAGGTGCTGACTATATTTATTAGAGTCAGTGATTTACTCACTCAACTGATTCGTTCAAGAGTGCTGATTAATTCAGGAAACAAATAACCAACTTAATAAATTAGTAATTAAACCATTTACTTACAGTAATTCAGTCAAAATCACAATTTTATTCAAACACAAAATAATTCTTTAACAATACACAATGGGCCTCTAACTTTGTTCTAAAATATTTCCGTTGGTGGAGCAAAACTGCACAAAGTAACTGCCGATATTTTGTTTAAACTATCATTTACGTAATTCTAACTTAACTGAATTGTTGTATAAAAGCAATATCGCACTCACAGTTACAGTGTCCATGTGCACATTAAATAAAAATGACACAACAGTTTGTCAAATTAACTTACAAGACTAGAGCTGTTTTTAGTGTCGTTAGTGTATATAGTAACTGCACTAAGAGGGTGAAGTTATAGCTTATTTGTAATGGATGTCATGTTGTAAATGTACCCATAGATGAGACAGTCTGTGCTTTTGGCCTCTGGGTGATGGATTTTGTGAGTTGCCATTGTTAATGGCGTCAAGTCCTCAGCTAGATGAATCATGACCCGCAGTGCTAGTTTGCCTTTATAATTCCGGTCCACACAGCCACATAAGGTGGATGAGGCAATCATCATTCTCTGGAGGATTCAGTATGACAGCCTCCAGAGAGCATATGCATACGCAAACACACTGCATAATTTTGTTTGTGTATGTGTGTGACTTTTAAATGAAGGCACCTATTTCAGTGACACATTTGCTGACTAGTCAGGCATAACCAGTGATTCACCGGCCTTGATCTCTTACAGATTGCCTCACTGATGGGTAAACCATTGTTGGCTTTGACCTTGAGTCAAAATCAGAATCGCTGATGGTGAGAGACAGCGTTTTTACCGATAAACAAAAACAAATTAGACTGAAAACGGAGAGAAATTTGATAAAAAATCCACAGCATTTATTGCTTTTGCTCCCAGTGTAATTCCTCTGCTTGTAGTTCACTGAAAATATAAATTCTGTCTTCATTCCTTACCCTTATGTCATTTCTATAGAAGCCTGTTTTCTCCACTGAAATGTTTAATTTGTTTTTTTAAAGGTTATTGCGACTTTTTATATGCCACAATTCTTTTTTACAAACTCGCAATTCTGACTTTTTTCTCAAAATTGTAAGATATAAACTCACAGTTGCAAGTTATAAAGTAACAAAGTCGCGATTGCTAGAAAAAAAGTCAGAATTCCAAGATATAAAGTGGCGAGTTTATATCTTGCAATTATGACTTTTTCTCTTAGAATTGTGAGATATAAAATAAAGTCCAATTTTGAATGGAAAAGAAACTATTTCCTGAATTTATAACGCAATTCTGACTTTATATCTCACATTTGTGAATTTATATGTCACAATTTTTATTTAGTGGCAGAAATGGGCTTCCATACGTTTCAAGTCTGTATGACTTGACTTTCTTTATTCAGTGATTAAAAAAAAATACTCTCCATACAGTGCACTGTTCTTTTAGGATTACTTATTTTCACTTATATATATATATATATATATTTCACGAGTTCCCACTTCCTCATTTATAACCAATATAAAGGATGTTTGGCGTGCTGTCCGGTGAGCAGGCAGAGAGGCCGGCGGACCCCGAGCCCTAGGGGATCAACCCCTAGGAGGCGAGGGCTGGGTAGAGCTCCGAGCCCGGCCTGGTCACCGCATGCCCCCCGGGAGGAGAGTGGAATGGCTATTGGATAAAGACGGAAGCTGAAGGATGAGAAGTAATACTGGAAACCGGATGTCCCCGGCTAAGCAAGCTGGGAGCGACGGTGGCAAGGAACAAAACTCCGCTAGGGAGAAAAACCTGACTTAGCGGGGACCAGTTCTCCTCTGGCCGGGAACTGACACCCGGCTTCCGCTAGGCGGTGTAAGGGGAGGCAAAGGGATGCAAGGGAAAGGAAGTTGGCGGTATATAAAGGGCAGGATTACGTACTGATTGTGTAAATAGGTAATAGGGAGATCGGCTGCAGCTGGTTAACATTCAAACGTGCTCCTCCCGAAATTAGTTTATTTAAACATCATATATATATATATCAATTTATTATACTCTTAAATTGTGCAATAATAATTAAAAGTATTTATTAATATTTTAAATTAGCATTTTATATGTTCAGTTTTCATTAAAATGTTATTTTATGTTTTAGTAATTTTGTTAAGTGGTTTTATCTACATTTCTTTTCAGCTTTATTTGTTTTTTTAATACCATTTTGAATGGTTTTAGTTACTGATAAAAATATTATTACAACTACAAATTACAACTGTTCATTGGCACTGCTGCTGCTCCAAAGCTCCAAAAACACAAAAGATCACAATAAATGGACTCTATATATGACTCATGCACTATTTTAGCGATAATCTCACCTCTCCAGTGAGTTGTTAACTGACACAATCACTGAGTCTGTGAGTTGAACTCATAAACAAATCGTTCAGTTTGAGTTGTGAACCGGGTCAAAATGAATGATTCATTCTTTCACTAGCTCAATTTTCCGTGAATAATTTGTGTGTGGGACGTGTAAAATCAATAAAAACACACCTCTTTTAATTATTCAAACACTCTAGGCCAATAAAAAATTTTCACTCCTGTGTGTATTTGTCCATAAGGCCCTGGCGAGTTGTCTGTATAGTGTCTGAGTGAGGTTGAGGAGATTGCCTGGCTCTGTAAATGCCATCAGTGCACACTTCTGAAATAACTTCAAAGGGGCCGTGCTTCTTTGACACTGAAAGGGCAGGAAAGAAAAGAAGGGGACGCATTGAGTATTTCAGCTTTGACTTTGTCCTTTGGCGTCTCTTTGAAGCTTCAGGTTGTGGTTCATCATTATTAGATTGCGTCCTACTTAAGATTCAAATAATTGAAGGTCACTTTTACTGATGGTTTCTTGTCCGTAGTGAAAGATAATGTGTTTAAGTTAACATGAAATGACACTCGCAACCTATTTCACATTCAGATACACTTCCATATTAATACAGGATGTTCTATAATATAGTCCGGGACTATTATATCTGTCTGAAATTGATCAGATTGCGAAACACTGGCTGATGAATTGCACATATTGCATTATAAATGCGTTTCATTTTGATTCTGTATAAATTAGTAAAAATAATTTAACATTTTCTTCTCCTCCAAGACAGCTGCGTTAGAGAAGAGGTAGTAGAACATCTTCGCTTACCTTCAAAGATTCCCCTCTTTCAATATTATGCAAAACTAAACAGCAAGAAATAAAAAAGTTAAGCATACTGCCTCAGTATCGCACTTGGCAAAGTGCATGGGCTCGCGGGGCATCTCTGCGGCATCATATTCGACGGGGGCGTGATCCGTTCCTCATAATTACACCTCCTACTCCAGCATCTGCTGAAGGGAGGAGAGAGAGGGAGTTCCTCCGAGTCATTCTTCATGATTAATGCAGGTGTGCCTGAGAGGCCTTTTGGGAACGACCGGAGAATAATTACCGCAAAGTATAAAGATGTGAGAGTGCCTCCGCTCTCTCCCCTCTTCTGACACCCTCCAAACTACAGCAGCCGCCAAAGAGCAATTAGACTAGAGAAGGCCATGTAGAGGATCTATCATTTAGGCTGCCTGTTTCTCTGTAGCAAGCGAAGATGGGAGTAAAGGGGAATTTGTGGATCTATAATTGGAGCAATTTCAAAGCTGAATCACACCCGAAAGGCTCGGGTTGAAAAAGCGAGAGCCTCTGTTGTATTGTGGTAAAGAGAATGTACCTTCCAGGAGGATGAGGTGTCTAACTAACTTGAATATGTGGGCCATCTTTGCCATTTATCAGCAGATATATATTAGAGAGATTTATAACATTTGTATGTTTAATTGTATGTTTAATGTGTATATATATCTATCATAAAATTTAATAAAGTAAAATTGGTTTGTGGTCATCTATATTTTATTGTCATTTGTTTTAGACTCAAATCTATTTTAGTTAATTGCACTTATTATAATGTACATAGATTGTATATTAGAGAGACCTTGTAAATATGTGTATGTTAAATGGAGGCAGATTATATAAAAAATATATAAATAAAAAAAACTAGAATTATTTATTTGAGAATAATTTTATTTGAGTTATTTTTAGTCTATATTAAATAACAAAAGTGTTTTTTTAAGTTTCCATTTTAGCTTTTTTGTCCATAACCATAATTCCACTGATTCTAATGTATGTAGACTGTATATGAGAGAAACGCTTTTCACATTTGCGTGTTTAATGAAGGCAGGTTATAAATTTAGCTTGTGGCCACTTTGGTTATAATTCATTTTTGAGTCAATAAAATGTCTTTTAGTTTACATTTCAGTTTTTCCAGTTAAATTGTTTTTTATTTTAATTTCAGATAACTGTTTTAAAATAGCTTTTTATTTTAGCATTTGCTAACCATGAGTACACTAATTCTTAAACATATAGAGGGTATACAAGAGAGAAGAACTGAATCCGTCTTTTTATTATGTTGGTCAGTTCAGCTCTGATGATTAGATGTAATTTTGATAGTAGTGACACCAGTTCCAGAGTCACTGTTCAACTGATTCTTAGTATTTTGACAGAGCAGTCATATTTTCTGCTGATGCCGTATGTTGTGTGCTTCAGAAAGGTCAGCGGCTGTAAAGCTCAGCAGTGGTGAGTATGAGTGCTATGCAGAGGTCTTTCCACTCCTCTGGCCTGCAGCTGTGCTCCTCACACACCCGTGAGCTCCAGAGGTGATTCACAGGTCACTTTTCATCTGAGCCAAAGGAGCAAGGGCTGATAGAGTCCAATCATTTTTATCTTCTCATTTATTAACAAAGGTTTAATTGCTTTCAAACAACAGTGAACACAATGATGGTGCATTTTTTAAAGATTCATATTCTGTCTTGGCTGTTTTCGTCCTGCTTGTGCAGCTCCAAGACAGTGACATTTCACCTAAAAGCAGCAAAAGCCAAAATAGAAACTGGTTCAGGCAAAATGTACAATGTTAACAGTAACTCCCAGGGTGGACAGTGGTCACACTGGAGTCAAATCCTTTTGCATTCTTGCTGAGAGAGTTGTTCCCTTTTTGCACGGATCGGTGCTGCATAACAACAGCATACTGCATAGTCGCTGCTATACTTCTTTCCAGCCTCATACACACACACACACACTGGTACAATCAAGCGAAGGCTAGCTTCAGATGAATGGTGCTTGGCAGAGCTTGAAAGACGTGTTTCAGACCTTCTGGACAGGTGAAGAAATGTGTGCTTCTGTTCATAAGCAATCGAATATGCCAGCTGATCATTGGTTTTAAGAAGTTTTATATTTATTTGTATCTTACTCAAAAATAAATAAATTAAATTAAAACAATATAAAATATATATTTTATATGTTATATATTTTATGTTTTGTTTAAGATAATTAAAGCAGCAGTTTATAAATGACAAAAGAATATGAAAAAGTATGGCATTTGGGGTAAAAAGCACCCCTGCCGCTGGGACTACGTAATTAACATTTGTTAACATGACATGCTTAGATTCAGATCGTAAATATCGTATATTATGTTGGGTGTCCATATTAGAGATAATCACCATGTTTATAATGAAAACATCATATTTAAAAACATATGATATTAATCATATTATATAGTAAAATATAATTTCTTGTTACTACTGTAAATATACATTCAGTTATGTTATTGGATCTCCTTCAACACTTTCAGAATCTTATTATTATTATTGTTTTTATTTTTGTTTCTGTATTTTAAAACATATTTTTTATATTAACATAGGCTATTTTAATGGCAGTATATTTATTGAACAAAACTTTATTCATGTATTTTTCCAAAATAAGCAGAAAATTATGGTTTTGCACAATTATTAACTTAGAAAAAAAAAACATTATTTTATCTGAAGTATTTGTATCAATACTGTGGGCCTTTTACCCTGTATATGGGGTAAAAGACTTCTTTGCCACCTCATACTTTTACTGCAGAGTTTAGCTCCAACCCTAATTAAACACACCTGAAGCAGATAATTAAGCTCTTACTAGGTGTACTTGACACTTTCCGGCAGGTGTTTTGAGGCAAGTTGGAGCTAAACTTTGCAGGACATCGGCCATCCAAGATCAAGTTTGATGACCCCTACTATAGATAGATGGGTAGCTTACAGTATGTAGTGCACGTTAACCTCAAACTCCAAAACATTTAAATTCTCAAAAAACAAAAACAACAACAAAAAAGCTCTTAGGGACTATTAGAAAACCTGTGTCTGATTGCCTTCTTTAAACCAGCTCTACTCTATAAAATTTGAATGAGGAGTGTACTTGGAAAGAGAGTAGATTTGCTCTTGATAAGACTTTCCTTTGGATAATTCACAAGGCCATTATAGAGTAGCACCATTAGAGTGTGTGTGTGTGTGTGTGTGCACTTAAGAGAGGGGCGAAATGGAATGTTTGTGTTTGTCTGATGGCGAGTGATATTCACCAGCTGCTGCCTTAGTGCTTCATCCAATAAAATTAAGAAAGCAGCACACACACAGACACAAGTTAACAAGTTAAGGTTTAAAACAGAGCATACAGACTTCCTTCTGCGCACATTCTTGGTAATTGCTGTGTGTGTGTGTGATGTTGTTCTCTTTCTAACTGCTGAGATTTCCGAAAGAACCAATTAAATTTTCCTTTGTTTTGCCAAGTCTCAGTGATTCATCCAAGCTAATAATTTTAGCAGTAAAGTTAATAATTTGTGTATGTGTGTGAATATAAAATAGGTCTCACTGACTAATAATTTAGTACAAGTATTCACATGTAGAAACACAGACATCTGCCATGTACACAATAGGTGCATAATCATGTTATAACTTTTGTTACTTATCTTATTTATAAATATTTTTTAAAATCATGTTTATTTTAGTTATATATATGAGTTATATTTGTTTCTAATATTCTATGTGCGTGTGTGTATGTGTGCCTAAAACAGGTGTATTATTAGCCAATATTTATGGGAAAAATGTGATGAATGGTGATTTCTTTTGGAAAAACGTGTGAGAACCCTAGTCTCTTCCGCTGGATTAGTGCCTTTTCAAGCACTTTAAGTCACTTTTAACTTCACGAGTGTCTGTTACAGACTTAAGATGTGCTGAATTCAGAGAAGAGCTGCATATTTGCAGGTTCTTCTGTTCTTGTTGAAATTGTAGCTTTTGTCAGTTTAAGGTTTAATAGAAATATTGTGACATTTTGACAAGTTTCCTTTCCATAAGATGAGCGATATCTTCTGTATGCCCTGTACCAGATTTCGGTGAGAAAGGGAAAAGATTGTTATCCTGTAGCTGTCATTTCCTGCTGTAATGAATGTCTCCCTGTCAAATGTGCCACTGTCTGTGTCTCTTTGTGCATGCAGTGATGTATGAGGCCTTTAGTTTTATGTCAAAGACAGTGTAAAAGCTTTATTTGATGCAAAGCCACAGTCTCGAGGGGGGGTCTTTGTGAAAGTACATTCTCATGCATTCAACCGCATGTCTTTACTGCCCCCTGTAGGTGACCTGGTGTCCCGTGCCATGCATCACCTCCAGCCTCTGCACATCAAGAACCCCAGCAATGGTACGCCTGTACACCAGAACCGCACCAGCACTGTGCACTGGGAACCGGAGGCGCTCTACACGCTCTGCTACTTCATGCACTGTCCTCAGATGGAGTGGGAAAACCCTAATGTTGAACCCTCCAAGATCACCCTGCACACTGAGAGGTAAGAGCATGCTGTATGTTACAAGCTTCAAAGTAGCTATGTCACGGTAATGCAGTTTAATAATTCTATATAGTAATATTGATTTATTATATAATTTTATATATATATATATATATATATATTTAAAAAAAAAAAAAATTAAAAAAAAAAAATATATATATATATATATAGTAATTTTACACATATATATATATTCTCACACATACAATAATTTTTTTTGATATTTCTGTTGTATTAGTTGTATTTTATATTATATTATTTCACGTAATATTTACTCAAAATTCCCCCAAATAAATTTTCATTCAGTTTTATTTGCATTTATTTTACATGACGATATATGTGTGCATTTTATATAATAGAAATTATATATAATATGAATATAACGTTTATATATATATATATATATATATATATATACATACATACATACAAAATA
>JAUMHE010000066.1:944516-1002339 GCA_032359235.1 Enteromius mattozi | reverse complement strand
TATATATATATATATATATATATATATATATATATATATACACATACATTTAAATTCTTACTTTTTTTTCAAAGAATGGAAATTTTGTTCATCATTCAACAATTTATTGACAGAGAGGCGCTAAAATGGAAAGTTGCTGAGGTCAGTGTGTGGTGTATTGCCTCAATATCCAATAGAGGGAGTCCCTTTAGAAAAAAAAAATCACACACACAGATGGTATGATCGTTTAGGGGAGAAGGGGAAACAAAGACAGATGATGTGTATGTGTGTGTAGTCTGTCCTATGCTGCTTCTGCTCTCAGCTGGACACAAACACATTTTTCTGACTAGACAGCTACAAAAACCTTTTGATTGAGTCTTGTCTGTTGTCTCAGCTATAGACTGTTCCACAGACAGTACATAAAAACAGATGAATAGCCTAGTGGTTAAAGTTTGATTTTAGATAGGACCGAGACAAACTCCAGGGTGAAGCACTTTACCCAGCATTGCTCCTGGGGGGTGAAGATTACTGACTGCAATTACTGACTTTTAAGTCACTTTTTGCTAAATGACAAGCAACCAAGATGAAAAGATTCAGGCAGCCTTTTCTGTCCTGTAGCCTTTTGTCATTCTACAAATTAGCCCACCGTGTAATTTACTCCCTTATATGGCACAAAAGATGCAGTAACCTCCTAAACAAAGCACAAAGTTTAAATCTGTAACTAGTTTTATGAAAGGTTCCTTATAATAAAACACAGTGATAGAATAATAAGTATAAAAACTAGGTCATGTAAACATTTCTTGGGTACAATAGACTTTATCACAACTAGAACTTGGTCTTAACTGAGACTTTGTGTATGTGAGAAGCATGCAGTTTTTGAGCTGAGCTTGGCTTTCATGGCTGTGCTTCATAAACACACATCTGTTTCTCATTGAGTCGGAATTCCTGAGTGGATCTGAGGTGATTTGTGCCTGGGAGCCTCTAAAGACAAGAAGCGGACCATCTCAGAACCAGAATCTGCTTCCTCTGCTTTTCCTCCAACCTTGGGTCACAATCTTTTTCTGCAAGCATGTCTTTTACAGTCTTCTAAAGCCTTTCTCTGATGGCAGACCTTTGTTCCAGCACAAAAGGCGTTTGGTTGTGTAATCAGGTGTGCTATTTTTCTTGCATGACAAGGTTGAGCGTCAACATGCAGTAGCAAAACAGCAGCAAGCAGAAGACAGAATGATTATGAGGAGCGGATGGAGATATAAACACCATTGGATGAAAGTCTACTGTTTTGAACCACAAGCTTCTGTAATATAATAAGTCTCTTTTTCTACTATGTGATGCTCGGTCATAGGTCAGTGGGACGATAGCCACAATGTGATCAGGTGACTTAAATCACAAAGAGGCCTTCTTTGGGTCAGACTGTCTACAAACAAAGAAAAGAGTAATGGCTCAAAAATAAAATATGCAGAGCCCCCTTGTGGCAATGAAGAGAAATGGCACTGGAGGAATTATAGGCCTGTGGGGGAAAAAAATAAATAAATAAAAGATAGGTAATACAGGTTAATTAGTAGCTTTGAATGTCAATATATTGTTCATTTTAAAAACTGAACTGCTGATATACAATCCATAAAACCAGCCATGCATTTGGAAAAATTTCAATGAAAAATAACAGTACAAAACAAAAATAAAATACCGGCTTTAGCAGTAAACATACTGGTCATTTTAAATTGTTAATAACTGGTATACAAACTGAATTGGCATTGAAATGAGTAGCTATGCTTATAAAATAACATTTTAATGTAAAATGTAATAAAAGTTTATAAAAAAGAAAACTCAATATATAGTCCACAGGATATGTAAATCACTGGTATACACCATATATTGCCAAAATCACAGTGAGAATCATATTAAAATAGGATTCAAATAATATCCTTGTCAATTCAGTTGTTTTCTCATTGAGGAAGAATGCTAATTGTTTTATGGCTTGTCATGGAACATCCTGATGGACAAATAAAACAGAATTGTCTGTAGAAAATTACTTCACAATAACTTAATTACCTTTAATAAACATAATGAGCATCAAGCAAGATATTTCTGAACAGTATAACAATAAACCTTATAGCACCAAATACTCTAAGCCTGTGTGAAAAGTGTTCATGCCTTGGAATAACAGAGCAAAAAGACAAAAATCCAGCCGACACTGGCATGTCCAAAACTTTTAGGTTATCTAGTACAGAACATCCATAAACTCCACAATCCGCTTTAAACAATTAAGACTGTTAAAGATAAAACAACAATCCTTTAAAGGCTGTTTTAAGATGAGAGTCGGATAAGACGCAGCATTCTTTCAATAGCAGCTGTCATGTCTCTGTAAGCTTGATATCAGAAGAGGGTTAGCGCTCTAATAACAACATTCCTGCCCTCCCTGCTGCTCAGCTTCAGGTCAGATCCAGTGCTCATGGATATGTGCACAGGAAGAGGAACTCATTTCTCCAGCTCAGCGAGAACACAAGCACTTGGACTTCAATCTATTTCTGGTCTAGTTGCTATTTATAGAACATTCTGTACTTTATAAGAGGCGGCCAGAGGAGGAACCCGGGATGTGGAGGGATCAGATGGATAAATAGTACTTGGAGAACTGCGAGTCAAATCCACAAAACTAATCCTGACACCCTTTTAATTCATTAAGGGAAGGAATAGTTGAACAGGCAGCTAGAAGTGAATGAAACAAATTATCAGAGCAAATAATTTGAACTTTGATTTGAAATATAAAAGAGTTTTCGATTGATAACTAGAAGCTGCATAGGGTTAAACATTTCCTTTTTCATTACATACATTCACTACTGTTCAAAAGTTTGGGGTCGGTAACATTATGTATAAACGAGTGCTGTCAAATGATTAATCGTATCCAAAATAAAAGTTTTGTTTACATAATATATGTGTGTGTACTGCAAATATTTATTATGTATATATAAAGTATACTGAAACATACATATAGCCTATATATATATAGATACATTTTAATATATAATATTATTTATAATATATATTTTTGTGTGAAACTGAAATTTTTTAAAGTGTTGTTTGATAGATAAAAGCGTAGGAACTACATTATTTTCAAATAGATGTCGTTTGTAACATTATAAATGTTTTTACTGTCAATTGTTATCAATTTAATGCATTCTAGCTAAATAAAAGTAATAATTTCTTTCAAAAACAAAACATTACTGACCCCAAACAGTAGTGTGCATGCTGTAATTTATGTAGTCTTTTCCTCAACTCAATAAACAATAAAACACTGCTGTAAACTGGTTTCTGTCTATGTCAGCGTGGCGTCACTATAGCAGAACACAAACAATGAATCTGGCAAAACGGTGGTCTAACTCAAGGTGCTTGATGTCATAATACGAATGCCAGTGTTTCCCTCTGGCCTGTGCAATAACACTTTGTGATCTCCTATAATGAATCTGTAATGAGAGCATGAGGATGTTAACATGCTCATTTCCAGCAATGCTGTGTGTTGTGCATAGTGTCTGTCGTCTGAGCGACTACTGTGCTGAAGATTACTGTGCCAGATTAAGTGTTTCCTCTTTTTTGTGTCTCTATCTCATGCTCAGTCTTTCCGGCAATATTTAGCTTATAAT
Source organism: Enteromius mattozi (assembly GCA_032359235.1). Lineage (NCBI taxonomy): Eukaryota > Metazoa > Chordata > Actinopteri > Cypriniformes > Cyprinidae > Enteromius > Enteromius mattozi. The sequence goes on along the minus strand of JAUMHE010000066.1, from coordinate 998,725 downwards.
ATAATGGTTTCAATCAGCCCTAAATTCACCTCAGACACATTAAGACAACATATTTTACAGCAAAAGCTAGACTGTTCTGCTGGAAGTGCTTCCTATTTATGTAATCTGTTGTGCTTCTGTTACTTAAAAGCACAGTCTGCCCATAATGGAAAATTCTGTCATTTACTCCCTCTGTTAAGGTATTTTGTAAAATATCTCAGCGCTTTTTGTCTATACAGTGGGGATTAAAGGTTATTTTGGACCCCACTGGGATAAAGTCATGAAACGGAGTTAAAGTGCCACTATTATGGAGTTTTGTAAATTACCTTTCATGCAGTGTGTAACATAGCTCTAAATGAAAGAAAACATCCTGCAAAGCTTTAAATCTGAAAGTGCACCTATATTAAGTCTTAAAAAAAGTTGACACTAAATCATTGAAACTAATAATTTTTAAAACAAGTCCCAAGACATATCATGCAGATGTCAAAATGAAACATTAGCATATTGCCTGCCCAATTGTTGGGCTTTTTTGCCTTGGTCTGAATGAAAATGCTAATTCATTCTTTGCCACTAGGTGTCACTTTTGGAGCATTAAAAGCTCACAAACACTGCTTTAAATGAAATCGACCAATCACTAGAGGAGTTTTTCAAAAAGAAATCATAGTACAAATTGTTTGGGATTCGTTGAATAAATAAATGCATATTATAACAAAATAAAAGTGTTTTTTGACCTTGCATGAATGTCAACCTGTTGTTTGGGACAGCAAAATATGAACCTTTCATAACCCATAATAAGGGGCACTTTAATAATGACAGAATTTTCATTTACAAGCAAATGATTCTTTTAAAGGTGAAGTGTGTAATTTCTATGCTATAGTTCATCTTTAATGCTCTAAAGTGCCAATATAACTAATATTTACTGTTGGAAAGATTTCAGTGCTTCAAGTGTTTGTGCATCTGAGGTAAAAAGTCTTTCCACAGCATCGGTGGACTTCTAAAGAAAGAGTTCATTGGTATAAGAGGTAACTGATAATACGGTTGGGAATATCCAATTTGGCCACCACCTCCACAGCTCGGACGCCCAACAGCATCCTCAGGGTGATACGGCTCAGCTGCTGCAGAGACAGAGGGTTACCTGCAAAAACACACAATATAATGCAACATTAGACACTGCAATAACATTTCAATGCAACACTATTCATTTAGATTGCATTTAGCTTATGAGGAAAATTATGACAAATGTGGCAAAAATTAAATACATTTAGACTTTGCCTTCCATAGCAACCAAATAAAAACAAATAGAAGTGAACATTCCAGGAGATAAAACCTTGATAAAATGTAAAATATGAGCGTTCAAGATCACAACCTCCTGTAATATCATTCGATACACAAAATCAAAATGTTTGCATTCTCGTATTATTATTTTTAGAATCTAAATACCATTATCAGGAAAATATTTATATGCTCCTAGGCCACGGATTTGCATGAATCTGGTTTACATTCTGAAGAGGGGCACTGGTGTGCTGTGTTTGGACTCAATGGGTCGAGAGTTTACCTTGGAATGAGACTAATGATGGATTCCAGACCTTCACCAGAATCAAACTTTTAAACTCATCATCATAAACTTCATGTAATTGTTTATAACATCACACCCAAAACATCCTGAGCAGCACCTAGGCAGCAGAGCTACAAGCACAGCAGCAACATATCACTACAACCACAACACTTAACATTAACATGATATAACTTATTTTTAGAACATTTTAAATCTTGGTGAGAGCACAGAGTACATACTAAATTGAACTTTGAACTGATTCTTCCTCATTCTAAACAATATACCATGTAAAAAATGGTAGGTTTGCCACAACAGCTTTTACATTAAGCCAAGAGCACCATCTGCTGGACACTTTTGATTTTGACATTTTTTTTTTTATTACACTACAAAATGACTTTTACATGTATTCATTTAGCTAAAGTGACTTATATATATATATATATAAATGATAAAAGTGCTAAGTAATTTTTATTTTACATTAAAACTGATACTTTTTAATCTTTTATTACTGAATCTTTTTTTTTTTTTTTATCAAATATTATAACTTTATTTATTTTTTAATTGTTTATTTGACAAGAGACCAAAACAGTGCAGAATAATAAATATTTAATTTAATTTCTACAACTGATATTTGTCCTTGAAATTGAATACTTTCAAAATTGTAAAACCTTTTCAGATTTAAATTACATTTTGAATCCTGTACATGTACAATATAACATATACTATAATGAATGCAAACCATTTCAAAGTACAAATGAAGTTGTATAATTGAATTTCCTTAGATGGCTGTTTAGTTTTGAACCCACTCTCATAAAACTGAAGACAGTGTGCTGAGGGCGTATCTGGCCTTGTGTAGTCGACTGGCTTCCTGTCATATTTGTCTAGGGCGTAAATGTTGGCCCCAAACTCCACCAGCAGCTCAATCATATCCACATTGTTGGACTTGGCAGCATGATGTAAGGGCGTCTCGTGTAGCCGAGTGGCATTTACTTGCACACCTGCACACAATGATTCATGATTAAAGCTTTACTGAGCTGATTTCAGATCTAAACTACCTTATTTAGAGGCACACTCTTCAGGTACTTTACAACCTTATGACTCCATGGAATCCAGTTTTACCTGCATTCAGTAGCACTTTTACACACTCTAGGTGTCGTCTGGCACATGCAACATGTAGAGGAGTACCGTAGTACAGGTCATAGGCCTCCAGACTTGCTCCTTTAGCAATCACTAACCTCACACAATCAGCACTACCTGCATAACAGAACATATCTCATGTGAGGGACAGACAAGTATTTCACTCAAAAAGTTCAGTTTATCAAAATAATTATTACTCTATATATGTATAAAAATCGTACAGATTCTGTAATACTACAAAAATGGTCGATAAAACACTTTTTTTTTTTTTGGATAATTATACAAAATCACTAAAAGAATGTATACTAATATATAAAGAAGACACCAAAACCAAATATAGCTTTCTAAATAATGAACATAATTATTGTTCTTAATGTGAATATTAAATAATCATATACATATATTTTTTTAGTCTATACATTTATAAAATTACTTTTTACCTTTAAATAAACCAGCTTTAGTAATAAAATGTCAATAAAACACAATATAAAATAATTATTTAAAAATTATAGTGAAATTTTTTAAATAAATGAAAATAATTCATACTCTATGAATTAAAAAAATACCTTATATATTCTGTAATACAGAAAAAGCCTAAGATAAAATGATTTGATAATACTAATAATACTGATTATATTTTTAATAAAAATGTAAATAAAATAAAATGTAAAAATAAAGAAATCATCTAAAAAAAAAATCTTACTCCTAAATTTATTCTCTAAATGATTTTTAAACTTTGTATATTAATATTAACATAATTTTTTAAATAAAGTGATTTAAAAATAAAACAAAAACAACCATCAACTTGTCATCGAAATCATTTTTAGTAAAGTAAATGAAAAAAATACCTCACAGATTCTTTAATATTAAAGTAAAACTAAAAGTCAACAAATGATAATATAAAATTATTCAAAAGTAAATTATACATTTTAAATCAATAAAGAAAAGAAAAGAAAATACACTTCTACAGTGTCCACCAAACCAGCTGACCTCCCATGCAGGCCTCATGTAGAGGGGAGGTGGTACGTGAGGTAAGCATGGGATTGACTTTTGCTCCATACTCCAAAAGAAGCCTCACACACTCAAAGTTCCCAATAGAGCACGCTTCACACAGTGGAGTGCTGCCGTCCACATTTCTTGCATCAACCTGCAACACAAAAACCCATTTCAAAGCCAAAGTCAGTAGTGCGAATACACTTGTGTTGTCTGGGGCCCTTTTAAAGAGCAGTATGTGTTTTAGTGGTGTGCACCTGAGCCCCTGCGTCCAGCAGCAGTCTCACACACTGCGTCTGTCCGCGCGCAGCTGCCTCGTGGAGGGGAGTGATGGAGTCCACAGCCACGATATTCACTGAAGCTCCACTCTGGATCAAACTCTGCAGCTCTGACACCTGACCCTGATATGCAGCCTTATGAACCTCTGTCCTCTCTGCCCAGAAACCTAATACACAGTAAAACCACAACCTCAAGAGTCACAAGCAACAACAGATCATTTCTACTGTATTGGCCTATTAATGGATGATGTGTTACACTATTAATTTTAGCACATGCGATAAAATCAATCATTAAGCATAAAATATTGGTCATACAAGCCTTGCATGTTATATATATATAAAAGAAAAAAAATACAGACAAGCTGTGTCGTGTCTCATAAATCATGTATTAGATTCAAATGAGCTATTGATGTGTTAATGATTATTATTTGTATAGCTTATATATTATCATGGTTGGCTATATGAAATATTTATAAGGCTATAGTAAACATGTTCCTTGGTTGTTGACTACAGCTGACATTATGGTGTGAAATATGATATTCAAAATAGAGGAGTACAGTCATAGCGGCAAATACGCGTGGACTTACCGATGTCGCCGAAAAAATAAGGTCGTGCCTTTTCCACTTCCATCTCTGCTTTAGTAAAATGTTATAACAATTTAAAACACACACTGTCGCTAATTAACTAACTAACTAAAAGCAGAAATTCTGCTGTGTTTAGAAATGCGGTGTATACATCACGTGGTCTGTCTTGTTTAGGCACTAGTTATGACGTGTTGCCGTGAATGCTGGGAGTTGTAGTTTACTGCTACTGTACAGGGGTCAATAAAATACAGATGTGTGTGTATATATATATATATATATATATTTTTTACACACTTATGGATTGGATACATTTGGACCCATATGTAGGAACATGAATGCATTAAATCAATGGTTTTCAACATTTAATTACGAACAATCAACAATACATAATGCTTAATAGACAGGCATTTTTGAGTTAAATAGTTGTCATGAATAGTTAAACATGTCATGAAAAGTTAAGTGCTATATGTTTTATATATCTTCTCAACAGAAGTACATCACAAACTATTTTCAAGCAAGAAAAGTTTGACTTTTAAATGATAAAACAATACCTTTAGACAAAAGGTATTTAGACACTTTCTGGTTGTCGAACATTAACATGTAAAAATAAAAAATGTAAAATTAAATTGATCTTGAGGTGTACAGGCGCAACAGTAACACAAATGGTTATATTATTTGTACATTTACATTGCAAAAGATTTTAAGGCAATGTAGATGAAACTAATTCCACACAAGGGTTATTTAAACATAATTAAATTAAATTAATTGATTCACAATTTTAAGACTTTACAAACTGCAGTCCATTCATGGTTTCTTAACAAAATAAGACTCTAGGGAACTAATTTATAAATTTATGACGCATAAATGAGGTAATCAATGATGCGCTGTGAAAGGTCCAGTTTAGGGATCAGCTCCAGAGCTCTGGTGCCCAACACAGTCCTCAGGACGATACGGCACAGCTGCTGCAGAGACAGAGGGTTACCTGTAAAAATACAGAAAAGCAGATGAAATTATTCTCAAACATCTTTTATAATACTGTATAGCACCTATGCAGGCTGTAACATACTCTCAAAGTGCAGCAGACAGAGACCGGCAGGAGATTCAGGTTTTGTATAGTCTCTAGGTTTGTGACCCAAGTTATCACTTATGTTGACATTTCCACCAAACTCCACCAGCAGCTCCACCAGGTCCACTCTCTCGGCCCTCGCCGCATGATGCAGTGCCGTCTCATGGAACTTGGTGGCATTCACCTTTGCACCTTTGAAAATAATAATAAAAAAAAAAGCAGAATAATACACAAAGGTGTAAAATAAAATATATAAACTACATAAATAAAAAAAGTGCATCACCTGCATTAAGAAGAAGCAGGGCACAGTCTAAGTGAGCTTTAGCACAAGCAGCATGTAACGGCGTCCCAAAGTAAATGTCAAAGGCTTCCAGCAGCGCTCCCTTGTCTATCATAAGCTTCACACAGTCTGGGTTACCTGCACAGAGATTATGAGAAAACACAGAAATCCAAACACAAAGCATTCCCTCTCCTGGCTCTTTCACCTCGAATGCAGGCCTCATGGAGGGGTGAAGCCGTGAGGGCGGTCAGGGAAGGGTTGACTGAAGCTCCGTGATCCACCAGCAGCTTCACACTTTCTATGCTGCCAGCAGCACAGGCGTGACAGAGAGGAGTACTGCCATGGATGGTGCGCACATCCACCTGCGCGCACGCAGTTTTCAAAGAAGAAAAGAGTTTATACCTTAGACTTATATGCCCGGTTTCATAGTCAGGGCTTAGCCTATAATTCAGTTAAGACATTTAAGTAATTTTTACAAACATGCCTTAGAAAAAGCATTACTGGTGTGCATCTGGTGTCAAGACAACACAAAGGCACTGACATGTTTTAAGATCAGTCAGTGAAAGTTTCTTTCAGTTGAGACAGCTCAGATTTACAATTTAGTCTAGGACTAGGCTTGAATGAGTTTTGCAGGGTGTGGAATGTGTGTTACATATATATTTTCTTTTCTTTTTTCAGTGCCTTGTTGTTCCTCCTGTATATCTTGATTTGATATGATAACTTGCTTATGCTCCTTTATTGTAAGTCAACATTGTAGGGAAGGTTACTTTGGAATTGTAATGATTTTAATTAAAACACTGATCTATAATAGAGAACATATATACATAGAGAGAGAGAGAGAGTGTTTTAAAATCATAACGAAGAATGGTAATTACACAAGATGTATTCAGATTGTAATCGTTATTTTCGTTTTCAAATACTTCATAAATAACTAATTTAATTACATTTTTTCTCTGTAGCTGTAACTGGGTAAACAGATAGTCTGCTATATGCATAGATGTATACGTAAATAAGAATATCACTGAAAAGAAGCCCTCATTAAAATATACCTGGTGCAGTAACCCACCTGAGCTCCAGCCTCCAGCAGTATTTGAACACACTTGGGATGTGCTTGGATGCACGCATCATGCAGAGGAGTGAAGTTATCCACAGACACGATATTAACTGATGCTCCTGCTTCTATGAGCTGTTTTAACTGCAGAGATCGACCTAGAGACGCAGCCTCATGAACCGGCGTGCGGTCAGCCCAGTGACCTACAGATGCAGTCATTTATTTCGTTTCTAAAACCTATTTCCACCGTCTATTACACAGCAATATTAAGCAATGCAAAGACAGGAGCCTGTTAAACATAAAATGCATTGATATTAAACAAGCGCTTACCGATGTCACCATAAAACGTTGATCTGGCAGCAGTGAGTTCCATAATTAATTAAATCTATTTGACATTTAACAAATATTTCTCACATAGCATGTGAACAACGTGCTGATTAAGTAAACTTGTTCTATATTTAGAGAAGCCTCCTTTGCGGTTTGTTATCATTTGCGACACTATTGATTGAATACGGCAATTACGAGTCAAAGGATTCTGGGAGATGTAGTTCCTTAACAGCGCTCTATAACGATTTAATAATAAACTTTTTTTAACGTCAAAACAAAACCTTTATATTAACGGAACACGTGTGGTACAAACTTGATACCACTTTACAAAATCACATTAAACTGCTTTGTCTTTGTTATGTAGACATGCAGTCCCCAATATATTTTTTCCAAATAATAAAATTAAAAAGTTAAAGAGAAATCTGGAGCGATACTAGGTCTTTTGTAGGTAATAAAATAAATAAAAACACAAAGTCAGTTTTCCACAAGTTAACATTTTTACTTCGCAGTACAGAAATCATTTGAGCCCCATTCGTTCAGCATTTGTTTTTGTTGTCGTTTTTTTTTTAAAACATTGGTGACATTTTGCACAGGGCCCTGGTCATGTCAATACTGCCATAGACATTTTGGTCCTTGCTAACACATCAGAGCCATTGAGGAGACACTGGCTGCTCCTCTCTCTGCTCTGAGGTGAGGGAGAAGGAGAGCTCCCTAACACACACACACTAGACAAGCAGATTCCAGACTTACAGTTAAGCAGCTTTTCCCACTGACGTGTGATAACCTCCGTGTAGTAGCCTTCGAATCACGCATAACCCATCAGAAAAAGAGATGCAAGGCCAAGCTGAAAGAAACCCCTGCCCTTCCGATAAGTGGCACAATTTACAGCTAATTGGGGGTCTGTTATGTCAAATCACATGAGCATATTGCAAAAGGAATACTGTGTGGTTGGACACGGATTACATAAAAGATTATCTACACTGTGTGCTTGATACTTCCCTTCGATCTGTAAACGCAAGGAAACTGGAGAGATATTGCAAACTTAACATTAAGGATACTAGTTGTAAGCACCAGTTGTTATTTGTAGGAAAATAGAATAATGAGTAATCCCTGGAAGTTATCTTAGAAGTAGACGGTTTCTTTTAGAAATAAAAACGTGTGCTGTTAAACCTGGCCAAGCTCAAAACAGATCTTTACGCAATTTTGCAAAACCAGATCCCCCTCCCCCTGACGGCCAACACCAATACATTTTAAAAATATGCATTTCTTCATATCACTTGAATACATCTTATTTGGCATCTTTGGACTATTCACATCCCGTGTCTAAGCAGGGTGAGATAAAGATCACATGATGGAAACCGAATATAGGCCGTTGACAAACAATCAGTGCAAAATGGATCTCGTTTCCTGATTATAAAAAGCAGACTGGCAGAACCTTCTCCCCCTCTCCCCCCCCCAAAAAAAATGCTAAATTTGTATAACGGTTTACATGAAATTCCATTAAGGGCAAAACATACGCTTGGACAACCAGCTCGCCCAGTTTGGTTGCCATTTTTTTTCTTATTTTTTCTTTAAATGTTAAGATTATGATCGATCGTCTGAATATCTGATATTCAAGAGCAGCTGGAGCTAGTTTACTGGTCAGCACCGTCTCCGAAGATGTCATTCTTCTTGCGTTCCATTTCGGCAAAGTCAAACTCTGTGCCCGTCATTCGCTTGTAGATGTCTTTGATATCATCGCAGGTCGTCTCAAAGTGGGTCGTGGCATCGTAGGAGCGAGAGATAAAGATCTAGGTGCAGATAAAAACAAACTTAGTACTGAAGTTACTCTTTGTATATCAAGTAAGCACAATGTAAACGTTTACCTGACTGTCAGATCCCACATCGGTTGCCGCATACTGATCGCTAATGCTCACAAATCTGCAGAAAGGTCACGCAGAGTAAAATTATCTTATTTATCTGATTGCATGCATGTCAAAGTAAGTTGTAGATATCAGCGAGTGCACACAAACATACTTTTGCTCAACCGGTTCCAAAAGGTCCAAGGCAGGTTTGATCTCTTTCTCAGGGTCGTTGGTCTCCACAGTGGTGCTGACTATGGCAATGTATTTTCCCTGGGCCGCCACATTGTGTGCGTAAGAGATCATGCACACATAGATATCTAAAAAGGAAAAGAAGATTGTAATGTTCAATAATACACATTTTTATAATAATTCGGAGGCCGGTAATATTTTTAATGCTTTTGACAAATTCAAAGCTCTCCAAGGCTACATTTATTTAATCACAACTACAGTAAAAACAGGAATATTGTGAAGTATTATTACCATTTAAAATAGCATTTCTACTTGAATGTATTTTATTCCTGTGATGGCAAAGCTGAATTGTAAGCAGCCATTACTTCAGTGTAACATGATTCTTCAAAAATCATTCTAAAATGTAAATTTGTGATCACAAAACATTTCTTTATTATCAGTGTTGAAATATTTTTGTGGAAATGATAATTCTTTAGGATTATTTTTTTTTAAAAAAGAACATAACTGAAATCATTTTGTAAATGTCTTTACTGTTTCTTTTAAACCAATTGAATGTGTCCCTGCTAAATAAAAGTATTAATTTCCTAAGGTCTAAATGACCTCAAACTTTTGAATGGCAGAGTAATATTATTATTAAATTATTGTATATACATTTGTAATTTATATACGCAATTGTAATTTATATGGCAAAAAACTGATACATGCCAATATCTCAGATACGTGGCCTTTTATGAATGTAAAAATTAAAATGACATAATTACAAATTGTAATTTTTAATTAAAATATCGGGAGGCTACATTCCATTACTTTCTATTCATATTTAAATTTATAAAATGTAACTATTACAAAAAAAAACCATGTACCATTTAAAAGCATGTATTATGGAAAAACATTTGCTATCAAAAATCCTGTAATTTCACTTAGTTGCGGTCAACCCTAAAATACACCAAATATAAAATAATGAGATTAAAACAAGGAGCCCATTAAACATGCAAGTGCTGTGGTTTCCTGTCAAACTAACCATGCTTCCTGTTGACCTGGTTCTGAGGGATGATGATCTGGCAGGAGTTGGCATCGCTGGTGTTCTTGATGGGGTGGCTCATGATGCAGATGACCCGGATCACCTGACCCACCTTGTTGACTCGGTCCATGACATAACTGGGGTCGCAAATCAGCTGCTTGCAGCGAGCGATCTGGCCATGAAGAATAAACAGCATTAAAGTCACAGCGTAGTTTAAAGATAAATCAGATTTCAAACAGCCTCGCAACAGAAACTCACCTCTCCCTCAGACTTGACGCCCACCACTTTGCCGTTCTCTACAATAATCTCCTCAATGGGCTTGTTCAGCATGTAGGTTCCTCCATAAATGGCACTTAATCTGTGAGTGACAAAAATAAACTGCTAGTGTACATAGAGTACTGCAATCTAAGCATACTACACACAGACAGGGTTAAAAATGATGTGAATGTTAGTTGCAAAGGAAGTAGCTGGGAAAACTTACCTGGCGAAGCCTTGGGGCAGCTCTCCCAGGCCATAGAGAGGGTACAGATATGGACTCTTTCCATACCTCGCCAAAGACTCGCTGTACAACTTAATCCTGTTTATCGTCTCTATGCAGGGCTGATCCAGATAGCTGGACGAATAGACAACACAAACATGTTTACCTTCATGAAGTGAACAAGCCTACCTCAAACAACGTTGTGTGTTTTAGGTGAACTTTCTCCAAAAAGTAGATGAGGTTTTGACTCACTCATCTGTGCGGTAGAGTGCGAGAGCGTGGCCGGTGAAGTCGACAACATCCTGCCCGAGGTCGAATTTTTTGTACACATCTCGCATAGTGGTCTTTTTTGGGTCCACTCCCTCCAAGGTCTTTGGGTCATTTTCATCAAAGCTGGCAACAAACACGAGGAACTTCCTGAATCGTCTTTTCTCAAAAAGTCCCATGAGGCCTAAAGGATAATTGTTACATGTTAAAAAAAATGTTTTTTCCCCATCAGCTATGACAACATGCACTTTGTTTGATGGAATGTATTTTAGGAACAAAACATGCCAGCATCTCTTATTTAGTCTACAAGACAAGAGGAACTACTGAACTATTTTACAAACAATTTCATTATGTTGCAAAATTCATCAAAAGGGAAGTAGGGCGAGACATCCATAATCATCTCTTTACTGTAATTCTCTTCTACTCAGCGCATATGCAAGCTTTAATGTATCTGATGTAATCAGCCTTGTTTACATCCTTGGGAAAGCATGCGCAGGTACGTAATCTGTGGATGTTTATGCCTATGCCTAGGGGAAAGCATATGCGTTGCGATACTCTCAAATCGCGGAAGATGTAAGTCAGGAGAGGAATGGTGTTTAATTATGTTATTTTTGTTTTCTTTGTGCAAAAAAAGTATTCTCGTAGGGTCACAAAACTGAAGTTGAGCCACTGATGTCACATGGACCGATTACCGATGTTTTTACTAAGTTTCTGGACCTGGGATCATTTCAATTGTATTGCTGTCTATGAAGGGTCAGATAGCTCTCTGATCTAATCCAAAATATCTTAATGTGTGTTCCGAAGATTTGGAATGACATGAGGGTGAGTAATTAATAACATAATTTTTATTTTTGGGTGAACTAACCCTTTAACATGAATTTATTTAGAGCAAATTTTTATTTCCAGGTTTTAATACTGCTGCAACTTATAGTTTTTAATCTAATATTTATATTAATTTTTTTCCAATTAACAAAAATGTTTTAGCTAACCCTGATTCAGGCAATAAAACACCGCAGCCTACTTGGCTATAGACTCTGCCTCAGATGGCAGGACCATGGGCCGCCCACAGCCTGCTCACTGACCATCTGATGAACAATTCGTACGAAAATGGCAAAAGCTGGCTTTAAATCACCAGTTTCAATCTGATCCTTCCTTTAAGAAAATAAGAAATAAGGATAAGAAAAATCTCTGCTGCATTTGCAAGACCTTGTGTTTGTTCCTATCTTTAGATTATCTGAATTGTACAAATGTCACTCACTGGATGCCAGTGCTTCAGTCTCAGTGGAGGGCACTTTGTAGATGCTGCCCTTTTTGTAGACGAAGCTGCCCTCAATCACTTTGAAGTCCAGGTAACGTGTCACCTGTGTGATCAGCAGCATACGGACCAGCTGACCTATAAATGCGAAAAGGACACAATCATCATCCATTGTATTCTTGAGGCATGACAGAAAATTGCTAAGCAACAGGATAAGTGTGATTGAAGGATCCAGCAGCGCCTGGCGCAGAGCGATCCAGAGCATGCTGCGAATTTGGCCGAGATTACAGATTCCAACAAGTGATGACAGAAATGTAAAGTTTCATGTTGTTGCTTCCTACCGTTGGCCATTAGAAACTTGGGAATGAGATCTACATTCCAGTCACGGCCCTTTCCCATGGACTCAGGAGGGCTGCCAGGAAGACTGAAACGCTTGAACAACTGTGAGCAAACCAAGAAACAATATTAGTGCCTCTGGAGATTTAGAGAATACCTGTGGTGTCAAATGGTGACTTACATCCTCCAACGGGGTGATGGAGGCACTATCCCCTCCATAGTACGAGTTCCTGTCCATGTGCAGCACCTTCTTCCCCTTCACGGACATGATTCCAGACAGGATGCATTCCTAGAGGAAACACATCAATGCATATTCAGTACAATATATCTCAGACATGTGACCATGATGACCCCAGGCCATTCAAAATACAGTCATGGTTTGTATAGTAAAGTAAATGCTAGTTATTTTGTGGTTTTAAAGCAGGTTGAATCTCTGTATTAAAAAATTATACATTGCTGTTCTTGACTTCAAAGTATGCATTATTTGTTTAACAGTATCAATCCAAGCATATTGACATCCTGAACACAAGCCTTTAAACCAAGGCAAGCCCTAGTACATTTTTGACTTCTTTTCAATGGCAGTGTGGAGTAGGTCAAAGGGGTACAGCAGAGGAACGTCCTGTATGCTTTACAAGAATGCCAAAACAGCTTTACTCATCATAAACTGCCTATCATTGCAGCAAAAACAACTTAACCCAGTTACACCTGTATAAACTATACAAAAGTGTAGACATGAACTGAACATTCAACCCATCTAAGGGTCATAACTAGTGTTATTTTATTGTGTTTTATCTATAATATTACCTTTTCTTTTCATTTTGTGCTTCATACACACACGTACGCATGTATGAACACTATCAAAACTTTTTTACAACGCTTAATGCAGATTTGTTTTTTAAAAAAGACAAGAATTGCTGAAACACTGTCCTCTCACAGACCATAATAAATGATTATAAACAGCAAACCTACGGATCATGTGATGGAGTGGACTTTACACGCAAAAGAAGCCATCAAATGACATGACTCAAAGCGGTTAACAGTAACTCACTTTCTGGCAGCAACGACATTGTCTTCTTTATTACGGGCCCACAAATCATTTCACTGCAAAACCCATGCGAGTGGAGATGAGCCAAGTCCTTAGCATTACAAATATGTAAGAAAATATCTAAACGAGACAACGCCTGCTTTGCATCACACTGCTAAGCTAGAACAGGTCAGGGTGGGATACCAACATAAGACCTACTTCTCAGCTGATCAAAGCTGCTGAATATGTGGCACTGTATTACTGCAAGCAGAAAATGCTGGTGTTATTATTCATTCTGTTTTGTGGAAGGAGCACGACCGAACAAACCCCTCATGACTATGGAAACAAATTACTTTGGACGTCACTAGATGAGCTCACGCCAAGGTGGTGGTTGCCAAAATTTTTGGTCATAGAGGATAACAAAAATGCTGTTTTACACATCAAAAGCCAATTTGCCGTGCCCACATAATCAATGTCCTCACCTCAAATGTCCGTGACTCAGCTGCTCTCAGCTCAAAGGATGAGTTCATTTATAACTCAAGGAAAAATCTTGAAACAAAATGACTGCGTACTAAATCCAAAGATCTTTTTTAGCAGCAATAAGGGTTAAATGTTAACATTCGCTGTAAAGCATCCAGCAGACCTACACGGCTGAACACCACCTGCTTCTCCTTACTAAAGAATCAGGCTGCAGTCACATGAAATGCTCCTGACATTTGTCTCCCTCTTTCATGGCGTTAAACACCTGCTGGGATCCAGCGTTCTGGCTTCAGATGACTCTATCAGTGACAGAAATCATCACGCTCCAGTAAAACACTCCTCTCTCCGTTCTGAAAGCAAAAGCTCAATCATCCACTATTTGATGTCTCTTTTGTTTGTCGCCTTTTCCCATCAATCCACTGTAGATGATTCATCACATTACGTGGAGAAAGAGGCATCTACACAATACGAGACTGCCACTAAAAAGAGAAAATGTAAAGAAAGTGGTGAAAGTAACAAGTGTTTAACTATATAACAACAAGCCATTGTAAGAATTCCTATTATAGCACGTTTTAAAACGGCCAAGACCCTCGTGACATTTGTTCTTTTAAAACTCAGAGGAGTTTAAGCATCAACGCTCCGAACTTCCAGTCACTTTACACTGTCCCGCTCAGGCTAAAGGGATTATGCAATAAGCCATGTAATACCAGAGTCTAAATATGCTCAGGGAGACCGTAGCCCCAGAAACTGTGAGGAATTCCTCATAAAACAGCCAAGACAGGAACACTGTTGCTCATTTTTAGCTGGCATGCCACTATTGGCTTGCCATTCTTCTCTGATTTGCAGAACTAAACAGAAAATGTCAGTCTCGGTTCCTCTACAAAGCGGACCAACGCCTTACTGGTTCTCTAGTGATAGCCTAATTCACCTCTGCACAAAAACGTCCTATGTTTCAGTCCCATACTTCCTGTTTTAAAGAAACCACTTTGCATAGGTTTCTTTACAGCTTTTACCCAAGCCCTTGGTAAAAGCAATGAAATATGAATAATGGATATCCAACATCAATAAAATGCAACATTGGTTTTAATGCACACTTGAGTCTGGCATGGTGAGTATGCATCACTGTTTAAAACTTTATGAAACTACTAATGCAGGTTTATGAAGATGTGGGTGTGCTTTTTTTTTATTTTACAACTAGAAATAAACATCCTGTTTAGACAGCAAGGAAGTAGAAGTTTTCAGGGACTGTCCAACCAAACAAATTAATTTGACTAAAAGCAAATTAAAGTAGCAGTCAGGAATAATTTTCATCATGGGGTTTTCCGATGCATAATTTAAAGGTAAATATTTACAACATAGAATACTATGAATAGTGCAATTTTACAGGTAAAAGTCCGGAGGATGTGGTTTATGACGTTTTATCTGTATTATAAGAATAAGACAACTTCCTGACTGAATGAAAAGGCAAATAAAGCATTGCAACGGAATATGTAATGAAGGTTTTCTGTTTCACTTGAGGGTGTGGTTGTTTACTGACCCATGTTGACGCAATAAGTAATCTCAAAATTGGTCATTTCATTTTAATTTAAAATATATGAAACAATCCTCCAACCCTGTTATGAAGTCAACCTCTTGTCAAAAAAAGAAAAAAATAATACCTCAACATTGAGGAAGCCACTGAAAACATTATAGACTACGTTTTAAAAAGCAGATTAAAAAGCATGCTAATAAATTTAAGATGTTTAAAATGAATTAAAAACAGTTATTAATAATTAGAGAACATTTATTACGTAACGTTAGACAGAACGCAAGCTGTGTAGCTGGTACTGTCAAAATATGAAAGCCTCATTGCAAGCGAGCTTATCAAAAATATCACACTTAAATAACAAAACACGAAAGGATTCTTGGTGCGTTATTAACCAAATATTAAACAACACGGAAATGCAATATGAATTAGTTCTGTGTAGTCACTAAACACCGTCACATTTGCAACCGAGGCCTGTGAAGCAGCGTTAGCCACGGATCTGAGCGCCAATGGGTAACGTTAACAAATGCTAAAGTTAGCATAGCACAACCGTACAGTTAGAATGAACGCCGATTAGCCTGGGGCTAACGCTAGCAATGTTGCTAATTAGCATATCCGATAGAGTTTGACTGGCTGCTGATTAGCATGATGCTAAAATTAGCACGTTAGTAATTAGCCTCCTAAACTGAGCGGTACAGTAACAGCACCGCCTACCAAGATCGAAACAGCCTCTGGTTGTGGTTTTTCTTAAGGTTTTTACATCATGTACAAGAGCGTATTTGTACTGAAGTAATATTCGGATACCGTTAGTCCGGTCCCCAACACGATAACGTCGTATTCTTCATTCATTTTTCCTCGTCTTTAATCCCCTTTTCCTACGCGTCGGCCCGAAGAAAATGGAGATCTTGCAAAGCTGGAAATGAAAGAAGTGCGCTGTCACGTCACCCCCAAGTGGGTGTGGCTGAAGTGGGCAGGGCGTGCGAGTTTGCGCGTTCTCAGCTGCGATTGGAGGACTGTGTTATCAATCACAGTGAGCGAAGACTCAGCCCCTGATCACCAGAAACGCTCACCTGCATGAAGTGGTGGGGATTTTGATTCATCCAAGTGACTCGAATAAATACGTTCACTAAAATATCACATATCAGACACATAAATTAATTAAGTATTAGACTGTTAACTACTGTTTTTTAATTTTCTTTAATTTCTATAAAGAAGTAAAGCCAAGAAGATGCATAATTATTGGATATAAGTACATAGATTATGGATGTTTTGTTCTGTAGGCATAACTAGTTATAACTAAAGTAACTTTTTCTATAGGTTACATCATTATACCAGCAGCTGGCGCCCAGTTAGCATTTTTGCGTTATAGAACAAATCATTCACCCAAACAATTAAAAACAGTGTTGTTCCATCTAACCAACAAACAAACAATCAACAAACTAATTTACTAACTAACCAGGTCTTTCATTAAAACTACAAGTCAAAATATTATCTGAGATCATTCAGACTCATTTAATTCATTTTATTCACTTAAAAGAGTCAAAAACACCAATTTGTTTACAAGTTACCACATTGCAGACAATTACCAAAACAGCTGCTAAGCCAAGGTTTCATGTCACACTCTTTATAAGGCCCAAATTATACCACATGACGTTCATAAAAAGCATTTATTTTGTAACTTTGTGTCTGCACTTTTGCTTAATATTCAGCTTAATATTCATTCAAAGCAATGTTTTATTCATTTGACACAGATATTACATTTCAAGACTTTCAAACAACTCTTTAATGTGAGTTTTTCTGGCATACTGTCTTGCTGTATTGCCAGTGTTGTCTTCAGTATCTGTGAGTCCCAGTTGTAGCAGCATCCTGACAGCGTCCACATGTTGCCCAATGCATGCCATATGTAGTGCTGCAAACCATGAAAAAATATTTTCACATTGTGTTCTAATAAAATGATCCCAATTATGGCATCTTACTAGGGTGGCAAGCATTGAAATACACCGTAAACTGTAATCCTACCTGATCTTCCTTTTGTGTCTCTTGCATATAGATCAGCGCCCAGGGCGAGCAGTGTTTTTATTGTGCTTGTGTGACCTTCCTGAAAAATGAGAATTGAGATCAAAGCCAGATTAGAAGAGGAAGCGAGTTTATCTTAACTGTGCTTCATGTTTAATGCAATAGATACAACCTTAGCAGCGTAGTGCAATGCAGTCAGCTCCAGTTTTGTGGCTTTTGAATTTATATCGATACCAAGATTATGCACGAGGAAAGAAAGTGCTTCTTCCTGAGCAGTTACAGAGGCCTGGTGTAGGGGCTGCGCCCCGAGAATATCTACAGCTGAGGGAGATGCCTAAACCAGATAAACATGGACATGCTCATTTATAGTATGAGAAAGACACTTTAAATTAATTATAATGCAAATATAAACTTACTTGGTGATTCTCAAGAAGCAGTTTAGCAATAGCTATGTGTCCATTCCTTATAGCATCCATAAATGGAGTGACTCCACAACTATCCTTCCCATCAGGGCCATAGCTACAACTGAATTAACATGCACACCATGTGAGCAAAATAAGAAGGCATTGTGTTATACACACGCATACTCAAAATATGTTACCTTTGAAGCAAAATCGTCACTGCATCCTCACAGCCGTGCATAGCTTGGGTAAGAAAAAGAAAGATTAATGCAAATCTGGGGAATTTGGGGGGTAAAATCATGTACTTCTCTACCAGCAGTGTGGAGGGGCGTTCTTCCCGTCTTGCTCTTTGTCTTCCAGACCTCGGGTTTGGCCAGTAGGAGGTGGTGTATGACGGCTGGATCACCTTCTCTGCATGCAATGTGGAATGAGGTCCATCCATCCTTGTTCTGCAGCATTGGGTCAGCACCGTGATTCAGCAGCTCCAAAATGACCTCGAGGTTTCGATGGGTACAGGCCATCATAAGAGGGGTCCTACAGAGGATAGAAGTCTTTTTTTGTTCAAATGCAGCAAAACTGTTTGAGAACAAATGGCAGTGTTGGTATTATTAACTAAAAGTAAAACAATTTTAAAAAACAAATGTTGAATGCAGAAATTAACTCCTTATGTTTGTTTTCTTTCCATACAAAAAGTATTCTCGTAGCTTCACACTATTTCGGTTGAACCACTGCTGGCAGATGGAGCATTCAGACGACGTCTTTCATACTTTTTTGAGCACTGACAGTGGTAACTGTTTGGCAGTCAACGGGACAGTCACAACTTGTGACTCACAAGTATCCTGGTTTTCATCAAAAATATATTAAATTGTTAACATTAAGTGATAAATGACAAAATTTTCCTTTTGGGGTGGAGTAACCCTTTAAATGACGTATGTTATAAGCAAACAACGACAGACGAACGGTTTTGCATTCAGGTTAAAAATTTTCCTTCGAGCCGGATTCGAACCAGCGACCTAAGGATGACAGCGTTGAGCCTCTACAGTCCTCCGCTCTACCAACTGAGCTATCGAAGGTGTTGAGCCCTGTTTGACGTCCTGGTCCCATATACCATTTCCTAAATACGAATTCTTTAGTTTAAATCAGTAAGTATAGCTCACCAGTCTGCTTTCTTCAAACTGTCTATTTTCGCTCCCTTGGCAATGAGGTACCGCACACATTCATAATGACTCATGGAAGAAGCCTCATGCAGCGCTCTCTTGTAGTCGTTGTTATACACCTCAATGTCCATATTGAGCTCCTCAACTAAATAACGCAAAACGTCTATGTGCCCGTGTCTGGTAGCATAGTGCAGTAAAGTATCTCCAGATTTCCCAAAATGAGTATAGATGACAGCCTGGTTGTTGACGTGCTCATTGAGTTGCTGTCTAACTGTGCACAGCTCTCCATGTTGAACTGCTTTGATTAAGTGCTTTAATGTGGTTTCCTCCTCCATTTAGCCTAGTATTCTTCTAAGTAGACTGCTGAAAGGAAAATAAATACACACAACAGCGATGCATTACTAGTGAAATATCATCAATGTTTTTACTGCATGGTCGGACATAATGTGTCGACGACACCACCGCTTACTTCAAAATAAAAGTCCCATTATTAGTACCACTTTTTATCTTTGCAAAATATATTCTCATAAAATGATAAAATAAGAAAAAACAAAGTACAATGAGATTACCTGTTCTTATGTTTCTTACTACCCACAAACTACTGACAGATAGAGAGATAAACAGGCATATGCAATAGACAGATAGATAGATAGATAGATGTAACAGTGGCGTACAAATGAATTCACTTCAGGGAGAATTTTACATATATCATTTAATATTTAGACTTGGGGCATTAGCCTTTTATTACAGCACAATTTGCATAATTTATCAATACCGTTTGTGTACAACCACAAAAACCATGACAGCTGGATTTTTTTTCAATAGTTTACATTAAGTGGAAAACCAGACGGATTATACAAGCATATCTTTGTACAGTCAGCATACATATTTAGATCTGATTAATTTTTCATAATCTTTTTCTCTTTTTGTAAATAGAATCTGGACACAAAAATAGTATGAACAAACCACCAACAAAACATGCAACATCCAAAGTGAAAACACCATACGTTTCCTGATTCTACTTGGAGTCAGTAAGGTCAACATCTGCTCTTTATTATACAGGGTTAAATCGGTGTCTGTTGTGCAGGTCAAGTCCAGTCCATCAGAGGCAAGCATGAGGAAAGCTTTTACCCTAGTGCATGTACAACATGTAACACACAGATCAAAACACAGTCGCTCTGCTCCTTTCCCTCACACATGCCCTTCGCTGAACCAGAGAACTAATACAAGATCCTATTTGTACAAAAAGAAAATTATAATTTTTATTTACACGTCTTGTTTTTATTTATTTTATCATTTTTGCAGAGGTGAAAGAGTTAGTGTGGCGAAGTGAAATTGGAGCATGCGCGGGTTATTCAAAGGAGGCTGCGTTGGTTAAGATGAATTCATGTGACGAGTTGTTATATGATGCTTTTTTCCCCCTCATCTAATTTGTAAGCATAAAAAATTATAACACATTCTGGGAGATCAGAATTTATAGTGAAAGCTGAGCTTTGTGTATAAAGCTGAGTGCAGTTGTTTCCAGACACTGTGAATGATGAACATATAAGATGACCAGTCTGCTATTATCCTGTAAACACATTTGGTTATGTACATTTGAAGTCTCAAAACTAGCAGTTAAATAGTTGAGTAGGTTAATCAACCCTACGTTTTTGCAAACTCATTGTTATATGACCTCAAAATAGCAATATAAAATTAATTAAACAAGCATCAAGCAAAAGAGACGACCAAATGTATATATAAAAGCAAACATATATACCATGTGGAAAAAAAACATACATACAAAAATAAAAAAGTCCTCATTCGTAATGCTTTATCTGTCCTGCGACCACTAAACAATAAGTACATCAGATGTATATTCGGTTGCATAGAATAACACACACAGAACCTGCGGATTTTGGTAGTTTGGCAAAGGTTAAAGGTCGACTTAACCCTTAACGCTGGATGTTTGAGTAAATATCAGTAAGTGCTTGAGCTGTAAAATGGCTGGGTTATGTGTTGTGAAGTTTGAATCCACACATCCCAAGTTTAAAGGCATAAAAATCAACATAAGAAACATAACATTAATGGCATTTGATTTAAGTGTCTGCATTGTGAAGCGGCCACACTTTTCTGAAAGAATGAAATGGTGCACTCAGCGTCTAAACGTGTCCTTTCAGATATGTAAACTAAAAAAGAAAATTAAAAGTTAGCCTAAGTGATCTGTTAAATTAAAAATGAACACATTGTGATCACCCTGATCCACTGTTATCGCCTCTAAGCTGAACCTGCTTAGATCAAAGATCAGCCAATAACTTTTAAGCAAGGCTTTTTCATCGAAACCTGAGTGTTTAGGAGTAAGTTTTTTAATAAAACATAATATCAACATTGTATATCAGCAATATGATGCGGACAGACACTACACTGACCCATTCAAACTCTAATCCTTGAGTATTTAAGAGACAGATGCGTACGAGTTTGTGTGGGGGATTGACAGTGTTTGACTTTTTTTAAATGGCAGGATGTTTTTGTTTTTTTTGACGAAAAAGCTACCAACCTACATTCGTAAAATGCTAGACACAAAGTGCAAATCATATAACAGTGCTGGATTTGACATTTTCAACTGATGCTGCTGCATATCGGAGATATTTCGTCTGTCACATTCATCAAATGAGATAGCAAATCATAACAATCAGCGAACACAACTATTCAATTTCCCATTCATTTCTGTGAGTCATATTAGACCGGCAGTTTTCTTAAACGCTGAAATTCTTTGCAATTACCTGCTTCTTGATTTCTAGAGTTCTGGATGTGTATCTCTGACTTTGATGAATTTAGTATCACACGGCGAAAGATGAAAGTGTTACTTCTGTGAGAGGAAATAACCATACTGACACAACGAGTCATCACAACACCCAATAAATCATATTTCATTCATTTAAATCTCTCTATAATATACCATAAAATACTCTTCTAATCTATTGATAATACGCTTTAAATATCAGTTCTTTCAACACATAATAACATCTGAGAGGGAATGTAAAATAACGATAAATATCTAAAACTGAATTTGTCTCTATCATACAAAAATAATGTATATGATATCCGTCTCTATCTGTAAATAATTATAATGTTCTCATATGAATAATGCACAAACGGGATAAATAAACTTTCACTCTATCATCTAACTGTCTGTTGTGGCCCAATGTACATATATTATTATACATACATCGGTATGAATATGTGTCGATAATTGTAAGTGATTGTGAAAGTGCATGTACACATATACGCATGGACATTTTGTGAATCTCCGGGCTCAATTTTTTGAGCATTTCCCAATGTAAAGATCTGCATCTTGTCAATAAGGGTCAGATCCTTTCTGTAAACACCATTATACACCTGTTTCTCCATGGCTTGGGTTAACACAATCACACGTGCCAGTGCAATCGGGAAGCTCCCTGTGTCAGCCCTCCAAATTCAGCTCAGTTTAGTCCCAAAGAGTGCGGCAGAGATGTGCGACTCCGCTGCCTGGTCTATCCTCGCGCCTCATCTGACCGCCGTCTTTAGGAGTGGATCTGAGCTGTGCTGGCCAGTAGCTTGTGCCAGCTCACCACCCGTTTCCGCAGGTCTACCTTATCCAGCCACACGTAGGCTTCACCGATCAGGGTCTTCTTTACGAACTTGCCTCCGTTTGAAACAAGAAAGAGCTGCAAGGGTTGGAATAAATACGAATCACATGACTTCAAGTCAGGTCACATTTTAGCAATCTAGTGTGTTGATTTGTGCCGTACCTGAATGGAATGGCCTGTGGGGTTCATGCAGAAGCGGAAAGTTTCATTGAAAGACGGTTCGCGGTCATGACGGCACACTCTGGTTTTCTTCTTGATGATTCTTTTCTGAGTGGCCACATTCACCACATACAGCTTTACATACAAGTCTGTAAAACAACACCAAAGCAAGTATTTAGCTTTTCTCTCAAGTCCTGTTAAAAACAGCATTTACGTAAGAACATATGGGAAGCTCACATTAATAAGATATATGTGTATCAACCATATATGTGACCCTAGAACACAAAACCAGTTACACACATATATTTGTAGTAATAGCCAACAATATGGGTCAAAATTACCAATTTTTCTTTTAAGCCTAAAATCTGTAAGATATTAAGTAAAGATCATGTTCCATGAAGATATTTTGTAAATTTCCTACTGTAAATATATTAAAACTTATGTAACATGCAATGCTTAGGACTTCATTTGGACAATTTTAAAGGTGATTTTCTCTATTCTATCTATTTAGATGTTTTTGCACCCTCAGATTTTCCAAATGTTGTCCTATCCTAACAAACCATACATCAATGGACAGCTTATTTATTCAGCCGAGATTATATAAAACTCGGTTTTGCGGTCCAGGGCCACAAATAGACGTATAATATAATGTTTGAACATGTTTGCACTCGTGTATTGTTACCCGGGAGGTGGTCTGGAGACTTGAATTTGTAAGTTATGTTTCTGCACTGTAGGATCTCAAGCACCAGGTGTTCTCCCTCTGTCTTCATCTCTTTCTTGAGGGCAATCTTTATTTCCCCCATCACCTGAGTCTTACCTAAACAGGCAGACACAGACACGTCAATATCGCAATTCTTCCTATCTGTTATCTCTTTCTCCCACATTCTGTGAATCTCTGAGCATAAGGAGCATACATACAGTGATAAATAACACGGAACAGGAAATAGATCGATCCAGAAGGAACTTAAGTCATAGATAAAAGTGTGATAATACATTCTAACATTGTTCAAAAGTTTGTACGAATTCTACAATATTGTATACTGAATTCAATGTCTTTGGTGCCACATTGTACTCCCAAATACCCTGCTATTGACACAAACATGCACAAATAATCAGAAAACCACACAACATCCCATGCAAACATTACCCTCTGTATCTCCATGAGCGGATTTCACAGCTTCTGTGCCGTTTGGAATCTTTCCACTAAATAATAAACAACATCAGGTCAGAGAATGCATGGAGTGCCAAGAAAATTGAGGGATTTGAATAAATAAACAAAAAAAGACGCTACCAAATAAAACCACAAAATTGTAAATTATTTCAAACAAAATATGACAGATTAGGAAATATCATGACAGTCACATGGAAAGCACTCACAATCTGGGAACCTGGAAGATAGCACTGTCCACCGCATTGGTCCCGCCCTCTTCATCCAATAGGCTAAAGGCACTGCCACTCAGACCGCTGTCCAATGAGGCTGCAGTAACAGGAGCATCACCAGATCTATGGCTGCGGGACGCTGTTTTTGAAGTGGACTATGTGAGTTGCATGAGTTACATAAACTACTACTAGTTTGCAACCGGTGACTATTCATTTTAGGGGTAGATATCCACGTATCCACTCCAGACACCCACACGCACACACATACACGCAAATAGATACTGCTGGCAACATTTAAAGAAAGCATGACAGCACTCTATAAATGAAAGGAAATATCACAGACAGAGATATGCTAAGCAGACATCAGATGACAGAAGCAAAAGCACAGACACAACAGATTAAACTGTTCATTAGTAAACTGTGTGTTTGAGTTTTGTACATTAAGTTATTCTATTACGCTAAATTTATTTTAATTGTGGTTACTTATGAATAACAATATTTTAATTGTTTTTTTTTTGTTGATGTAGTTTTTGACTGAGAGTGATGGTGATGGTGTGACGTGGGATGCATGATTTCGGCACATAATTCATGCACACAGTCTTTTCCAAACAGATTCAGCAACGGTAACGTTAATGACTCTCAGGATGGTCAGTGGGTCAGTGCTCCATCCTAGAGTTTGTTGCTGTTGAGTGCTACTGTTTTGTCCCTTGTTTTTAGGGAAGCATGTTGCTGGACTGTTGAACCAGACTGAGACTCGCTGCATGAATTTCCTGTGAAGTGGCAGAGGGTGGATTCCAGTCGAAAGTGAGCATCATTAGGTTCTAATCACTCCAAAAACCGAGGACTTTGAAGGTTGCAATGCACATATTTAAGCAACAAGCGTCACTGCCATTACTGTGAATCAGCAGAATTAAGGCCTGGTCATACTAACACAAATGTTAGACAGGACAAGTCAAGCCTACATGTGATTTGTATGTTCAGACCAATTTCAAAATGCAATTTTACTCTCTGTCAGAAGATGGCGCTTACAGAAAAGTTTTTTTTGTTCATTAAAGAGATAGTTCACCCCCCAAAATTAAAATTCTTTCATTAATTACTCACCCTCATGTTGTTCCAAACCTGTAAGACATTTGTTCTTCTTCAGAACACAAATTAAGATATTTATGATGACATCCAGCTTTCTCCCCCTGCATAGACAGCAATGTAACTACCAGATTCAAGGCCCAGAATGGTAGTAAGTATACGTTAAAATAGTCCATGTAACATCAGTGGATCAAGCTTAATTTTATGAAGCGACTAGAACACTTTTTGTGTGCACCACCAAGTTGTTGCTTTTTTGTAACAGCAAAAGTCTCCAGATACATGACCAAAAGCACAATTCTTATTGGTTAGTCAGTTTTTTTCGCAGTGCAAGGGAAAAGAAATTAGAACACTTCTCCATTTAAAAAAAGTCAATTAGACGGCATGCAAATATTTGTGTTGGTCTGAACAGACGTAATAACTGCCATTCATTCGAATTAAATTAAATTTGTATTTTCGCACCAAACTTTATTTTGGCATAAACAGGCCTTTTATATGCTAAAAACTTCCTAATGCAAATGCTAAAATCTTGTTTTGTGTCTTTAATTCAAACTTATTTCAACTTGTTTGCTGTTAAACTTCTACTTATGTAAATATGAAAAGAATATTTAGTACTGGGAGGAACAAATCACTTCAGGTTTTAAAACAAATTGTGAAGATTCGGCACCCAGGATCAAGTCATCATAACTGCATACTTCCTTGGCTGTCTTTTGTATTGGTTTTGTGTAAAGGAAACCAGTTGCTCACTTTCGTTTGGAAAGACCCTTCGTATAGCGTCCCATTCCCACAGTTCCCTTCGTGGGCACAAAACAGTCTTTGCAAAACATCTAGTCCTCAGCTAGTCCCGCTAGTTAGATGTGCGTTAGTAACTCAACATCCTCTCGCTCTCTCTCTCTCTTGCTGTCATCGGCAATCATACGTCTCGTTCAACTCTCACCTCCGTCAGGCTGCGGCCTCTCTTCAGACATGGCTTTCCTGAGGGTCAGGTGACGGCCGTCAGGGATCTCATTGGCCGGTGACTCGGACGGGGCTCTCTGAATGGTGAGCACACCAACTACGCTGTGCCTGTGGTGCCTCGGGTCGAGGCGGCCATTTTGGGCTGGGGCCATATATCAGCCGTGGGGTGGGAGGCGAGAAGGAGGGCAGGTTTGGAGAGGGGAG
Organism: Enteromius mattozi; assembly: GCA_032359235.1. Classification (NCBI taxonomy): domain Eukaryota; kingdom Metazoa; phylum Chordata; class Actinopteri; order Cypriniformes; family Cyprinidae; genus Enteromius; species Enteromius mattozi. The sequence continues at coordinate 972,094 of JAUMHE010000066.1, read as the reverse complement.
AAGGGGGGCGAGATGGAGACTCAGAGTATGAACTCTTCACAACATGGACACCACCAGCTTTTACTGTAGGTCATAGTCACATGCAGCCACAGTACGCTTACAGCGTCGACTGAGGTGCAGTGTAGGCCAGCGAGAGCCGCAGAGAGAGTGGAGGCAGGGTGGGATGGTGCTTTAAGGAGCGGGCGGCCACATGCACGGCCATCTTGGTGGAGTGGGGAAGCTGCTGAAAAGCCGGCCGTCTGGGACAAAAAACAACTCAATGGGACAAATAAAATAAAAGTTCAAAGAAAGGTTGTCAGGGCTGTCGAGAAAGGCTCAAGTGGGTAAAATGTGGCACTACTGTATGTGTTGTGTCCTGATCCGGGATGGTCATTTAGTAACTTCAATAAAATGCTAACCTGAGCAGCTTTTACCTAAAATAACACATCCCTGTGGGGTAAAAGGACATGAATGCTGACTAGGTGCCTGACATGTGCAGTCAAATCTTAGTAATCTTAGTTAACATCCTGTGGAAGACAGCAAAGTGCCAGACTAGGTCGAAAATGTATTTTTTTTAGGCTGGACTCCCCTGATTCCTTGGAAATCATACCCATGATCGTGGCTAATGTCATGCTAGCTGCGCTACAGGAACAGGAAGGTTAAAGGATAGTTTCATCTCATATAATTACCAATAGATAAATTCAAAGTTTACCCCTATTACTTCAAAATATAAAAGATATACTGATATACTTTTTAAAATAAATTATTTATTGGCCAATTTAGCTTGTGTTTTCTGAGTTCTTAAATTGTTATGATTATTAAAGGAGTTAAAAATGTTGGGGAAAAAATAAATAATACTGTTCTTGTGTGTTTGCAAACGTGATGTGTTCTCAACACACCGGTGAGAACACACAGGCGAATTGAAGTGACGTGACAGACTGTGACCACAGGGGGACCAGAGGAAGTAATACGGGAGAAACCAGAAAACAACAACAGGGAAGGGGGAAAAAAAACAAAAGAGGGCAGTGAAAAAGAACAGAAGGAGGAACAGATGAGTGCGAAGGCAGCCATGCTGTGGAGGTTTTATTTGCGTCGTTTACTTGGTTGGAGATGGGGCTGCTGGCCGGCAGCTTCGGCCGGTGCCGCGGCATCGTCAAGGTGTGCCCGGGCCGTGCCACTTTTGCCATGAGCACGGGGGCCTCCGTGGGGGCGAGCTTGGCCCTCGGAGAGGGACGGCTTCGACGTGCCAGGGCTACTGTGAGATTTCTCAATAGTAGGGACCTGCGTGTCTAAAACAACCAGAACCAAATTACCACAAGGGCGTTTCATTCCCTACTTTTGCCTATTTATTCATTTTAATCCTTCAAAAAGTCATTCTTATTTATGGTCTACAATTATTAGGCTATTGTGCCCTAGTTAGCATCTAAGCAGGCTGCTTCCTGTCAGAGCGGCCCTGTCACACCCTGTGTGAGGTGGCTGTAGTGAAGCGCTGGTGAGCTCAGCGCCGTTGTGAACTGAACACACATATATGGAAAGCGAGAAGCCAAAGCTAGGAAGCTTGAGAAATACAGGATGGAGAGATCCAGTGAAGGCAAGTACAATACAGAGAGAGGAAGAGAAGACTGCAGAAGAATGCATAGAAATGACAGCAATAGAAGGATGGAAAAGAGAACGACATCACGACTGGAAATGTGAAAGTGAAGTGGCAGAAGTGCCATGCGACTTTCGGTCCTACCCTTGGCAGGGTCAGGGAAGATTCCGTGACTACGGCTCTTGATGACCGAGGATTTGGGCGAGTCCTCCTTGCTGTGACTGGAGGTCTTTGGAGAATGCTGGCTCCCGTGTCCTCCGGGGGGTTTGGGCGAGTGCTGGCGGCCCTGTCCCGAGTGAGAACGCCGGTGATGCTCGCCCTCGCTCTGTTCCTTCAGAGGCAGCCAGCGTGGGACATTGTCCAGTTGGGCCGTGTTGGACAGGTCGATTAGTACCTACAAAGCCCCATACATGCACAATTTCATTATATGCATTATATTTCATTATTATTCATTGATAGTACTTTAGGTGTGTTTATATACACACACACTTTTGTATCGTTTAGCACACTTTGGACTTGGTGTTTAATCTTTCAAAGTGTGTTTACAGCTTGTAGCTTCTCACCTCTCCCAAGAAGTCATTGGCAGAGCTCTTGTCGTAGTCCCACACGCTGACCTCCAGTGTCTTCTTTCTTAGCTAAACACACCACACAAACACAGGGTATTCAATGCCAAGATGATTTACTTTTTGACTCTACTACCGTACATTATTTTAATGTTGTCACTGTAAATAACTTCAACTGAACTATTCCATGGCTAATCTCTAAATGAGGGGTAACATAATCTTATAAACAGAAAAAAAAACTATTCCTCTGTACTTTTCTTGTTTTCCAGTAAAACAAAAATCCTTAAACAAGATACATTTACATAAGAAGCTATATTTCAAAATACACACTTCCATTCAAAACCAAAAAGTGAGGTCAGTAATTTATTTTAAGATAAAGAAATATTATTTAAAAAGTGTCAGTAAAGACATTTATAATGCTCCAAAAGATTTCAAATTAATGCTGCACTTTTATACTTTCTATTTATCAAAGCAGTAATTCTTCACGTTTTCCAAAAACAAACTTTATAATAAGAAATGTTTCTTTAGTAACAAATATTAGAATAATTTCCGAGGGATCATGTCACATTAAAGACTGAAGTCATGTCTACTGAAAATTCAGCTTTCCATCACAGGAATGTTACATTTTAAAATATATGAATATGGTAAAATGTTTTGTGAAATTGTGAGGAAAGACTTTTTGAGTCATTCTGAACCTCTTCTAAAGTCAGTTTATTTTGTTTTTAGATACTTTTACTGGAAAGCAAGACAAAACTGATTAACAAAAATATTTTCTCTGTTATTCCAGCAAATATCTCCAACACGATAAGCAGCACTGGAGCATTAAATCCAGATGGTTTTCAATACAAGCCTCACCTACCTGCATTCTGTCTTTCACTCTCAATTAAGAGCCGTTCGCCTCGCTTCAATAGTCCAGTAACAACATATCAATCACATCTGTCAACAACAGCTTTAGAGAGCTCAACAGTCTCAGGAAGATCTTTGGTCTTAATTAGACTAAAGCACTTCTGGGAGACAACAGACTTTTCCCTGTCTGCACCAAAAGCCTGAGATTCACTCTGAAGAGCTTTCAGATAATTGAAATCTCAAAACTGACATGAGATGCACAAACTAAAAAATGCATATTCCATCAAAGTGAAATCAGATTTTTCTTTTGGTTTTCTAGACACCTGCAACCTAGACATGTGCAAATGATTGCGAGCTTGTAGTTCACCTGTTCCAGATGGATATTTTTGTAGATTACAGTCTGGTTCCACTCTGGGTTCAGGCTCTTCTGAACATGTTTGGACCTTCTTTTGTTTTCAGCACTGCAATTAGATAACATACCACAAGAGGTCACCTTGACTTGCAGGTGGAAAATGAGTTTGGCACAAACCTAACCAAGAAACACCCCACACTGGTGGCAAATGGTTTGCACAATGAAGGACGTCCAGTATAGGCCCACTTGAGTTGCTGCAGTGACCATATACTACATTGAGAAATGATCAAATGCGAAACAATGATAAAAAGAGCAAAACACTACATCTTTAAGCCATTCGTGTCCAAGCATGGCCAAGTCTTGTATAATGTGCTGTTACTGTAGGAAAGAATCACATACCTGGCATTCTGCACAACCATGACCTGACTGTGAAGATCCAGCATGCAGCAAAAACAGACAACAATCAGTGATGAGTGGGAAACTGCAAAGGGAGGGGTGTGTGTGTGTGTGTGTGTGTGTGTTTGTAGTAGCCCATGCATTCATGCCCATATGGAGCAGAGAAATGGAGAGCTCCTGTTTCTGTAGGTTCAATCCAAATACTGCATGATCAGATGAGAGCCAGAAATGATCCAACACACATACACAAACATACACACCAACCTACAAACATCAATCAGCGCTATCATTTTACACGCAAACTGAACTGGCATTGATTTTCCTCTTTTGCTGACTCACTTACTGCACATATAAAAGCATGGAGAAACACACACACACACACAATCATATACAGCTAAAACCTAGGTCTTACACAATATGCAGAATCCTCTCCAGGTCTTTCCCACAGACCTGGTGCTAATTACAGCTATAATCTGTTTTTTCTGTTTCGTTGACTCATGGAAAGAAGCAGCTAGGACTGAATAACAGCTCTGGGAGTCTTAATTTCCAGTGCCAAGGGTGAAACAGGTGGATTTATCTTTTTTAAGTCAAGAAACCGGATATTAAATTATACTAACATCTTTTTAGCTAGCTATTTGGCAGGGCGGTTAAGAAGGAAGAGGCTGGACAACCACAGCTGGTTGTTCACACTAATTTTACACTAGAGGCAGAAACCTTAAGACACAATTCAGTTCCAGTCAGTTGACTTTTACTCAAGGTACTTACCCTCTACCCGGCAGCAAGTAAACCTTAACGAATGGATCAGAGTAGCCGTTATTGTCCCGGGGTGCCAGATTTCGCGCTTGAAGAACATGGACAATGAGATTTCCCAGCTGTTTGTCGTAATTTATTTGAAGCTGTAAAGTTGAAAAGAGAAAGAAATGTTTTTTTTCCATTCTCTACTAATAAAAAGATTAATGAATATGGCATAAATACATTCTGTTGATTAATAAGCAATGTTCTGACCAATGAATTCACTGTACATGATTGCACTAGGTGAAGAAATATTTTAAGAGTTAAGCATAACTAGAAGAGTCTGAATAAGCTATGCTTATAGCTGCATTAATGAGAGCCAAAATCTACCTGGATCTCTCCTGACACTGGATGGCACTGAGTTTTTGCAGCCTCAGAGGTCTAAGAAACAAAACATCAGCAGAAAGAAAAGACATAGTTATGCATTTGACTCTTTATACACAAAAAGGCATCAAATGTGTGTGCATGGCATATGCATACCTTGCTGTGACGCTTCTTGCTGACAGAGGGTGAACCAGGTTGGCCTGGGCTGGGAACTGCACTGGAGCCAGTGGACGCTGAGGCTTTATCCAGTGCTGACGCAGAGGAGGACGGCACCTGCTGCTGGGACACTTTCTGCAGCTCGGCAGCCAGCTGCTTAGGGTCCACACCTGGTGACCGTGGAGGTCTGTCTCCTGTATAATTATAAATGCAAGTCAGAAGTTAGTGATAAAGTGCCATTGAGGTTAATTAGGACATTATCATTCGACTGTCTTCTACACTGACTGGAGGCTCTCACCTTTGGTCTGGTCTTGCAGGTCTAGGTGAGAGCTTTCAGAATCAGACAGCATATTTATGTCACTGGAGATAAATGATGGTCAAGAGACAAAAAGTTAATTTAAGCCAACATGAAATCAAAATGCACACTATTTGCTTTCTTAAATGTATGTTTCTGGTTTTAATGCGCTTTTTGTACAAAATGTACTTCCTTTGGCTCTCAAACAACTTTGCTATTTGGTTAAAGTCACAAATCCCTTTAACTTTTTTAGCCCCTTTACCGTACATAAAAATATGTAACATCAGTTTTTCATGATTTATTCCTGCCCTACATTCTTATTAAACATCATGTTTTATTAAGAAATACATCAAAATATGGAATAAAAATGGTATTTCATTTTAACTTTGTAAAAGTTGTAAAGTTGACCTAAAGCCAATTTAAATAATAAGTAGGAATACAAATCTAGCACTCACAGTCTGATACATATCTCCGCCTCTCCGACCTGGTGACCAACCAGACCCTGCACCTCCTCGTACGTCTTACCAGTCAAGCAAATGCTGTTCCATTCCAGAACTTGCATTCCTATTCAAACACACACATAAAACCAGCCATTAGACACCTTCTTCATTAGATACAGTCCTCTCTATCTGGAAGATCAAACATGCTGTGAAAAGCACTGCAACACCACACGTGATGTCTTTCAATTAAACAAACCGTGCTGTAGAAACCCTGTGAGAAAGCAGAGGGAAACACGTGCAGCAGAGTTCACTCCAAGTCACAGCAAACTGAAACCACTCTTGGTGCACTTACACAGATGAAAACGTGTCTTCAGGTAGGCCAGGTAGGCCCGCTTTGGACGTTTGGACGAAACTCCCATGTTACGGTGGATGCTTGGGGTCCCTGGAGGTGAATGTGTACTCGTGTCATGTACTGTATATCTACACACTAACATATTTTATAGTTTAATGTGAGAGACTGAACAGCCGGCTCACATTACTCCACTGCTTAACACCAGCTTGATAATATACATGAGTCACATGGCTGTTGTAACCATGCCGACTGCATGCATAATCACACTTAAAGCAAGTAGAAACATTTGACATTTTACCCTTAAGAAGCTTCAACCGCTGCTGAGACAATATGTGGGAGAGAGATAACTTGATACGAGAAGAGACGAGACAAGAAGAAGGTACTAGAAGAGACTGAATAAGATGAGATGAGAAGAGACGAGACAAGAGGAGAAAAAGTGAAATGGGATAAGATGAGGCAAAGTGAAATGAGAGAGCAGATGCATAAAGGAACATCAGAAGATAAGAAACAAGACAAGATGAGAAAAGAGAAAGAGATGAGAGATGTTGATACTAGAATAGACTAAGCAAGAGGAGATGAGACATAAGTAGATATGAGAAGAGAAAATATCAAAAGAGAAAGGAAGGAACAAGATGAGATGGGAAAAGGTGAGACGAGACAAGGAAAGGGTAAAGAGAAGACCAGATAAGAGTCAATGAAACAAGAAGAAACCAGCTCACAAGAGAAGAGTCGAGACAAGATGAGAAAAGACAGAACAATTAGATGCAAACTGATAAAAAGAGCAGACATGAGAACAAGATGAGAAGAGTTAAGAGTAGACATGAGAAAAGACGTAAAGAGTGGGCAAAAGATGATGTGAGAAAAGATGAGACTATATGAGAATTTAGACAGGAAAATAGAAGAGACAGTAAGTGATAAGATAGGGCGAGACAAAATAAAGAAGATAAATGAGACAAGAATAAAGAAGAGAAGATATGAGGAGAGGAGAGACAAGATGATACTAGAAGAGACAACATGAGATTCAACGAGATGGGAGAGTATAGATTGGAACAGAAAAGAACAGAACAGAAAATGAGGAGTAGAGGAGAGGACACAGCTAAGGAATCAAATGTCTAAATACAAAGTGATATTTGATAGAGAGTGAGAGAGGAGGAGGAGGAGGTAGACAGATGTGAAGTGTCAGTCCCAGTCAAAGCTCAGAATGTTCTCTCACAAAGCCCAGCTGTTGTATATAGCCTCATAAATAAGACTTCGCACGGACAGATCCACTCCCTCTGGCTTCACTTTCCCCTCGCCACCTATCCCGGCCCCTCGTAAATTATGACCGAGAGAAAGCAGCACAAAGGCCGGAGCCCAAGCAGACCTAATTTACAACACTCCATGCTCAACCTCACCCCCTGGAGAAAGAGAGAGCATTAACTTCTCCGTCACAAACAGGATCAATAGAGCTTGTAAAATTCAGCTCCATCAAAATGGCTGAAATAGTCCATCAAGACAATCCAAAGCAATCATGAAATCCAAATTTCACTCCAAAAGTCTGATAAGACTCTTCCAAGTCAGAGAAACTCTAGCCGCCAGCTATCATTGGGCGAATCTGTCACAATGAGGTCAATTTTGATTTTTTAAAGTGTACATTTACATAACGGCATTGTAAAAAACACAATGTCAAAGCAGTAAAACCTCAAACTCTTTTCAGCTCTCTCCAGAGACATTTCAGTCAAAGTTTTGATATAAATTTAACACTCAACTCTCATTTGATCTGCGCAACACCTACGCCGCCAATGTACATAGCAGAGGAAACACAGTCATGAACCTGAAACTTCAGCTTCATTTTCTGCTGCTCTATCTTTATCTCTCACATCAAGAGTGAGTCACTCCTGGAGCCTGGAGGTGAAGAATCACGCGGATTAGCATCATTTGTTTTTCCTGTCTCCTACTTTGAAATATCACATCACGTTGTGGCCCTTAATGTCAACAGATGCGCTTCTCTCCCTGCTCTAAGATACAGTGAACATCGATACAAACCAAAACAGTGAACTCACACAGCGACTGGTTTAAAAGAGTGACCACCCTTCACTGAGGTGCCTACCTTCCACAATCTTCCCCGTCTGTTCCGCAGCTCCTCCAGGTAACACTTTTGCAACATATGCACCAATGTCCCCATTGCTGCCTGGGACCTCTTTTCCTCCAACCACACGGATGCCCAATCCATTTCCTGTGAGAAAATAGTATTGCATACATATAAAGGTGGTCCAAAACCACAAGATGGCAACGAGCCTAAAATACTTTTTTGTTTTTTTTGGATAAGTACATTTTCAAATGTTTCTAAGAAGATTTTGAGACAAAAAGTCCAAATAGAAGCCCAAACTAACAGTGGTTTTGCATTTCGTTTTCCATTTTTAAAAGCAATTTATATTACACTTTACAAAAGCAAAGGTTTAAAAGGGTGTTTTCTCAGTGATGTCACAGAAGAACCATTGTGGGTTCCCCAAAGAACCTTTTTCAGTTTTTCTTAGTTTAAAGAACATTTTTCTGCAATGGAAAGGTTCCATGGATGTTATGAAACCAATGATACCCAACCTTACGAACCCTATTAAACTAAAATGACAATACCATCACATTTTACGTAGCTGTTGGGTTATAAAAAGTTAAAAATATATAAAAAATAAATAAAAACATTCAGACTGGCTGAATTGTGTTGCCAGACCGATTTCTATAAATATCAGGAAGCAAGTTGCCAAATCTATAATAGGCTTTTTAGTGGGGGATAAGTTTGTTCAATAAACTGTATATTATCCTTGGGCAATAACAAGGAAATGCTCAGGCATTTTTGTAGTCTAGATGTTTAGGTGTCTATACAGACATCCTGTCATTCAGAATCATAGTACACAGATCCTTCCATTACGTTAATTACAGTGCAACAAATCCACCAGTCACAGCACAGGACATTCACTATAACCATATTCATTGCCTTTTTTAAGGCACTTGTTTGTTCATCAGTTTTTTAATTACGAGGATAATCCAATTTGTGCATTACACGCCATTTTGAGCATTGATGACTGATGAAACTGGAGGGATGCCAATCTGCCACATTGCTGCATAATGTCTGCCCCATTCTAAAGCTTAAAGGAACATTGACACAGGAGATCAAGGGGAATCAACCACACCTACAGTACGTGACATGCCAAAGCATGAGGAGGGGATAGACCGCTGTTGTGCTTTTGCTCAGAGGTTTCGTGTCTGTTGACATTTGGTGTGCAATGATGTGGCAAAATGAAGTGCCACAAGAGGACGCTAAAGGGAAATTGGAGAAGAGCTAATGTGTTGTTTAGTAGTAGGCATAAAATAAAACTGTGCAATGCAATCTCAGCATGGTAAAACTAATGTTTGCATAGACATAAGCCTCGGGCATCTCTCCATGATGGCCTGGTAGGCAAACAGATCCTCTTTTATCAGGGGCAGCTGTCCTAAACGTCTGTCTACATTGTTGGAGCTATTAGGAAGCCAATCAGCACAGCACTGAATAGGTGACAGGTTGCACTTACCTGATACACTACGATCTTTGGGATCCCTCTGTAGTTTTATTCTGGCATGAGGAAATGGGTAGTGTGCTGACTTTCCCTAAAAATACATCAAATAAGCAGAATCAGACACTGTAACATGCATAAATACGTTTTGTCTGATGAACAGCTCTCTATAAACGTCTGTTTTTTAGGTTTCTTACAGTGTATATTCACTGGGCTGAAATATTATGTATCACCTGTCTTCTATCTCCTTGTCCGTTCTCTGTGCGCCCATCTCGTGGTTTATCAAACCAATCAGTTTCTTCCCGTCGCAGGTGGTATGCTTCAGAAAAACAGATGGAAATTAAAACGTTAAAGTCTTGCTTGCCGGTCTGTTAAAACAAACCCCTAAGGGTTCTCTGGTAACATCGGGTAGAGACAGCTAAGGTACATATGCAGTCTCAAATTCAAACAATATAGAGCCATCTGGGACAGAAAAGGAAATGGTTATATAAAGTAGAGCAGTTATTTTTGCATGCAAACCTAAAACTAAAACAAACCCTGAGGATACAATTCTTCAGATTGTATTTTTTTCCTATATTTAATTCTCCACTGGAATTCTTTAGAAGAAGATTTAGAGCAAGTCTGTTTACTACTGTACCTTTCCCTAAAAATCTGGTTTTCATAAATAAGACAGGGGTTAATGACAGACAGAGGTAGGAAATATTTTGGCATACTATCTTGTATTAGTGTTGGTATAGGTTTTTAAGCTACAATGTGGAAAGGGGGAGGGGGTTGGAGGGCTTTACATTCAAAGACAATTTTAGATGTCAGATTTTGTCATGGACAAGTGAATAATTGACCTCAGGCCATCAACATTTAACGGAAGACAATTTTAGTGTTTACAGACCTGACACTTCGATGTAAAATGATATGACAGATGTAGATCCTATTCCATGGTGAAACACTCACTGACATGGAGTACTGTTATTGTCTATAGCTTTATAAGTTTGACTAATTTTATCAGGAAATCATTACTTTCAATAGATTTGATATGCAAAACTATTATTAGTATTCTATGAATGATTTCTTGTTAACCAAATTTGTGAAATTGCAGCAGCTTAAACTGAGAAAATGAACGCTATTTTTAGAGAGAAAGGAGTGTGAAATTCCAATTTAATCACAGATGCAAAAGCTGCATTCACTAGCACAGCATTACATTAGTGTGAAAATTTGTCATACTTCCTGCAACATGTTGTTATGGAGATGAATTTGCGGTCGATTTGGTTGCCTAACAGCTCATGGGTGATTGGCAGGTGGGTGGTCATGGTAGCAGGGGTGTGGGGGGAGACGGGAGACGTGCAGGAGTCTAAGGTGGTTATACTCTACCGTTTGTGACATTCTCATGTGAGTTTCCTGGATCGTCTCTGCTCAAACCCACCAGGGATTCACTTAGTGCTGCAACCAAGGCAAATGCATTTACTTCCAGATGACACATATGATGAACAACACATCATATGCTGTTAAATGTATGGGGTCAGTTACTTTACAGATCAATGAAAAAAGAATGTTAAAATTGGTGAGTATTTTGGGTTTGAGCTTCACGTTCTGTGGTTGTGATTCTTTAACTCTATATTGTGTAACAATTATAATATTCATGCTATTTTTTATATTGCACATTGAAGTTAATGTAATTTCATGCATTTCTCAGATCATGAGGGGAAGAGACATGCAATCGAATACAATTACCGTCAATCTCAAAACTATACTTTAAATGGTTTCATAAATCAAAAGATAAACATTAATACACAGCTGAGAATAAACATAGCCCTTTCTATTTGAAGGCATTTATTAGTTCCCAAATGAAAAAGAAAACAGATGAACATGCAAGAAACTGAGAGTTTATTCAAAACCAGACAGGAAAAGACATGCACATCACTTGTACTATTTAACATGCAAACACAAACTGGCATGGTATTATTTACTCTGGCACATGCTAGCAACATGCATGAAGAGCATCATTTATCACTGAGAGATAGAAGTTTGTATGAACTATGACATTTTGTATATACTGTATGTTATAACATTTTCTGATTAAAAGGAAATTGAAACTTCTTTTAATAAATTTTAAAACAAATGCCTATCATAAGGAATAAAATATCTTATTAATACAGTTTGTTGTGGATGAGGTTTTACAAATAATTCAACATATCTATAAAGCATTACAAAAGAACTAAATGAAGAGATAATGTGTGTAGTTATACTATGACTTTTTTTTTGCTGTAAGGCACTTAGATAATAGATAACTACATAACTAAAATATAACAAAACACATTATTAAATCAAAAACACATGCAGCTCTAGTTTACAAGCAGCTTAACTAAAAGTGTTAAGGGCTATAAAGCTGTTCTTATGCTAATGAAAAAGATTTATTGTATGTCTCGTCAGTATAAGTGTAACGTTTTCTCATTTATCCTATTCAGACAGCACATATTAACCTCAAATGAAAATACAGACTGAAAAGACTGAAAGCATGCACTATAAGAGTTCACAGAGAAATAAAAAGTCAGTCTATGAAGAAATCATATGCAAAAATGTTTAAATCCAACTGTAACTATCCCTCAGAAATGTTAATGTAGAAAGACAACTGGGACAGTGTGATTCTTTCATTATTTAAGCATAGGACAAGAAAGCTAAAACAAGACAGCAAAGCAGTTATTAGAAGAGAAACGATGCCTTCATATAGACAGGAATGAGCACTTACAAGATGAGACATAGATAAATAAATATCTGGAACTGTGTATGAAGAGTCACTCCAACAGGACAGTTTGTGGACAAACAAATTACCTTCACTATCAGACATGGTGCCCTGCAGATCATCCATTAGCACATAGCCACGCCCTCTTGAAGGATCTTCTCTGAGATGTTGCTGTTGAGGGTCTTGGAGGGACAAACATGACCCAAACTGATCACGAGAATCAGCAGATATGGGCGGTAGTGGACCCGCTGATGCCCGTGCCATACCCATTGGCTGACCCACTGGACTCAGTGGGCTCTCTTCCTCTGAGTTCTGTGCCACAATAGGAATACGTCCACGGCCACTTTGTACAATGGGCAGGCTTGTAGGTTTTGACCTGCCTGATGGAGCCTGGAAAGCTGAGGTTTCCAAGGAGGGGTCACCTTCTGCTTTGAGCCTCAGAGATGAACTTGAGGTATCCCTTTTAAGGGAAAGGTCAAGGCCATACACAGAGGAAGGTCTAGAAGAAGGCCGTGACCTACTTCCACTAGGGTAAGCAGAGTCTTCTCCTAAAGAGGACCTCATGCCTGGGCTCAGGTTTAGGCTTTGGCCCAGATTGAGTGAACCTGCCAAATTGGCCCCAAGAGTGGAGCCCAGGTATTTCTGCTGTTCTGCGATGTTCTTGCGTAGCCCAAAGGTGATCTCATCCTGCATAAGTCTGCTTGATCTGGGAGAAGCACTACTGGACCCCAGGTAGCTACTATAGTCTGTTTCTAGAGCCCTGCTATCCTGGATGGAGGAGTACTTGCCTATGTTGCTGGTGTTTTTGTGTTTCTGGTAGAGCATAGATGTGGGGAGTTGCTTGGCAGCCTGTTTCTCTAAGGTAAGTCTACTGATGCTGTACTTTTCAGTTTTGGGGAAGGCCCTGTATCCTCCACTAGACACTCCAGTGCTGGGGGTATAGTGATGTGAGAGTCCAGCAAGCTGCTCTAAGCTTTCAGTGCCCCCTGTGCTTCTCCGGAACTCCTGTTTCAGTTGTTGTTTTAAAAGCTTTAGTTCAAATGGCTCTTCCATTGGGTCCTCTTCATCTTGAGCCTTACCATAAGAATGAAGTCTGGAGGAGCTGCCCAGGTAGTCTGTCCCAACATCTGCAGCAGTGCGTCTCAGAAGGCGCTCTGCTTTGGCTAGCTCCCTCTCAGCAATGCCATAGCTGGCAGATGAAAGGCTACCAGTGCTTTTTGCAAGTTCTGCTGCATCTTCTAAAAGCATATAGCTCCTTGGCGTTTGATGTTGCTCTAAGTCTGCATAGAAGGAATCAGCAGATACATTTGACATAGGACTGACTGCCAAGCTGCCAGCACGCTCTTCTAGGCTATGCAAGTCAAGGTGGTTACCATATTTTCCTCCCAAGTAAGATGACGTGTCATAGTTGGTGGAAATTTTGGTGGAATCTAATTCAGAGAGGAGAGCAGCTTGTTGTCTGGCTTTCTGCTGGAGCAAAAGCATTTGGTGGTAGCTCTGTTGTTGTGAGGCAGTTAGAGAAGGAACCGAAGAGTAGATGGACTGGGATTGGTATGGTGACTGAGGCTGGTACAGGGACTGCTGATACTGTGGGTACTGGTACTGGGAATATTTTCCATACTGGTCGTGCTTGGTCTGTGGAGGAACAAATTCATCAAGTTCTGACTGTGGTGCAGTTCGTGGTCTCTCAAGCCCATGTCCGCTGACCTCCTCTCCAACTCTTGTTTCACGAATGTTACTCACCTCACTGTCAGACATGTAATCACGGTCCTCTGCAACACTCTGCAGATAGGCCCTTTCCCTTTTCTCCCTTTCTTTAAGCAATGCCTCCTTTCTCCGGTTAATGCCCATCTCCAGGTATCGCAGCTTGGCATCAATCTCCTTTTCTTCCTCATCTAATTCTGCTTGCTTTTTACGCAGTTTGGAGGACTCTCTCTCAACCAGGTCTAGTTCACGGTCAATGTCCTGCAGGATTTTTGCTCGTGCCATGTTAGTGCTCCGGCAGAGACGACGACGAGCTGAGCCAGTGCTGTAGGCTGTTTGACCAGCATTAACAGCTTCTTCCTCTGAAGGTGGGTTAGGAAGGGTCCTCTTAACCTTCTTTTGGGTGCCAGATGGAGTTCCACTTGGAGATCCCTTTCCCTTTGAATGACAAATAAAAAGAGATTTGTTAGTTCATAGGAATGACCATAGTGTAATTGAGGCTTTAAAGTTGGTTTCATAAAAAAAGAAACTTTAAAAACAAGCAACCACCACCTAAGTTTTCAAGTTTGAATGAGAATAAAGTATAATGGTAAAAAGAAAGAAAGTCTCTAGAGGATTTTGTTTGCTCATGTCAGACATGCCTTGAGGATGAGTAAACAAACACATACTCTATATCTGCTGTTCTGCTGCATTGACTTTAACGGCGCAAGCACTGAAAATCTTAAAAAGGACATCTAACATGTCAATGGCTACCAGGCTTAGGAAAACATTTGAAAAACAAAAGATTGAAACCCAATGTAAGCTGAACAATGCCATGGAGATATTACAAAAAACAATCAAATATATCTGCCTCAAGGTATTATAAATTTCAAAGCTGATTCTTCTCACAAAACTTAAACACTTACAAAAAAAAAAAGTATTGTATACTCACAGAGTAACCCTCAGCATACTGGAAACTTGCTGCTGCCCTTTCTTCAGCAGTTGGGCTCATGGGTTTGGGGTCAGACATTGACCTTTGTATGACCTTGGGAGCCCTAGGACTTGTTGGTGGACCTTTGGATAGATCAGTGGCAGAGCGTATTCTCTGTGGGCTTGTGTCTCCAAGGGATTTCTCATAGGACAAATACTCAAGGGATTTGCTAGGGGATACACAGGGGGAAATTGGGGAGTACAGTACTTTGGGGGATTTGGGAGGACCTTGGGCAACCTGAAGAGTAGAGGCATCTGCTTTGAGGTGAGGAGACTGACCTATATCAAGTGGAGTGGGACGCCTCTTTGGAGAGGACGTTGTGTCAGAGTCAGGATAATCTAATCTAGTATCTACCTGCACAGAGTGCCCCCTAAGTGTTCCTGCGGAGTCTGTTTGTACAGAGATTTCAGTTAGGGCCTGAACTGAAACAGCTCCTCTTTCACCTGTGCCATTTTTACCACCACGTGGCCTACTGCGTCTGCCTCGAGCGGGAACTTCCCATTCATCTTGGTCTTCATCATCTGTCTGAACACAGCTATCAACACTTTTTTTTGTACTTTTCTTTTTCCTTCCTGCAGTGTAGACCTTTTCAGTATTATCCTCCTCATCAGTCTGGCAGCCACTGTCCATTTTTCTTTCTCCTGCCACAACAAGAGCCTCTGGCAGAACTTCAGTTGGATACATCTGCCTGAACTTTTGTTCTTCCAACTGCTGTCTGAGCTGTTCTTGGAGTCTCTGGATCTGCTCTAACTGCTCCTGTTGCTGAGCATAAGTTTCCTTTTGCATTAAAAGGTGGGCCTGTCTCTCCTCTTCCTGCTGACATAGTATTTGCTGTTTCATGGCCTGGAGTTCTTCCAGCTCCTTCTGCACAAGAATCTGTTCTTGCTCACGGAACCGCTGTATCTCCTGTCTCTCCCACTCAAGTTCTTCAGCCAAGCGCTGCTGCTTCATCTTCTCTAGCTCAAGAAACTCACGCTCCATCTGGTACTGTCCATCTCCTGGAACCAAGGGTGAAGAAAGAGCTTCTAAAGAGGCTGCAATTGCATCCAGTGAAGCATTTGTGTAGGTGTCCAGTGCTGCCACTGTAGTGACTGTTGAAACTACATCTGAGAGAGCTGTCGAAAGGCCAGCCTTTGAAACAACAGTCTCCAGATTTAATGGTAAGTCACTTTGTTCTTCAGCTGTGGTTACAGTAATTGTAGAAAGAAAGCTGTGTGACCTAGTGAGAGGCTGATTCTGCAGAGTTGACAGTGACGGCATAGTATCACTTGTGTGCATGCCTGACAAAGTATTGTAGGATGTGCTGAAGATAGAGCCAGGCTGGGTGGTTATAGCATACGTAGAAGGAACTGGTGCTGCTACAGAAGAATAAACAATACCATTGGAAGATCTTAGGACACTAGAAACACCATAGTGGGTTCCAACTGCTGAAGTAATCCTGGCTTGTGTGTACTGTGGAACTGTAATTCCAGTGCACACTCCTGTAGACTTGTTCGAATAGTCTACAGCCTCACCTGTTAAAAGTTAATTTTGTTAGATTAGAGTTCAGCACATACAAAGAGTGCAATGGTAACAGCATTGATATAACCATGCACCGTTCCAAAGGAAAAATAAAACAATAAAAAGAATACCAGATAGCATGCAGTGACATGCAAAAAAAAAAAATAAAAAAAATAATAATAATAATTTATAAAAAATATATATTTATGTTGAGAGCATGCAAAATGACTTCCAAAAAAAGGAATACAGGCAGGCATACAAAAAAATCAGCTTGGAATAAGTAGAGGTAACTCAAAATGATATCGAGAAGAAAGATCTTCAATGTCAAACTGACCTGCCACCAACATTTTTCCAGATGTCAGGTCTACAGCACCTTCTGTGGCCTCCTTGTAATCATAACTATGCTTACTTTTATATAAGAAGAGACCAGCCTCTGCCAGGTTTGTGTCCGACATTGAGGGTTTAATACCACCAAGACCTCTCATACCATAAGGAGTACGATCGTATTGATAATGGTCATCTCTGTAGCCAAAGCGATCCTCTGGTAATGGAGCTGAAGGCTGCTGAGTTGTACAGCTGCTTGCAAAAGGAAGCTTGTAGACTACATCACAGCAAACTGCTCTTCTTCCAGCAGTAAGATCTACTGGTTTTCCATCATCCTCTGAAATTACAGCAGTAACCACCTCTGCAGCAGACCCATTCATTGTAACCACAGTTTGTGCAGGTTTTACTGTTGTGAGATCAACTGCACCGGATAAGCCAGTTTCCAGACGAGGGAGAATATTTGCACAAATGCCATTGCCCGCAATTGTAGGAGCCATTGTTACAGGAACAGGTTTACCCATTGTTGTTGAGAGATTTATGGGTTTCTCTGGTTGAGAATCCACGGGTCTGTAAATAATTTGAGACACAGGCTCAAAGGATTTAGCTGTTGTAAGTTGGAGAGGCATTGATGTAGATAGAGATGCATCACTACCATAAGCCACAGTGGCTGTGCACGTAAGGATGGTGATGTTGTCAGTAACCACAGACACAGAGGAAGTATCAGTGCTTAGGTTTACTACAGATGACTGCACAGCACTTTGCTGACGTCCACCATTATCAATTGCAAGGGACTGTCGTCTTGACTCAGAGGAAGACAGATCCACACCTTTCATGGATGTCACTGAATCTATCTTTGGAGTACGGAGATCCACCACCTCACCAGGATGGTAGGCATAACCATTCTGCACTTGAGCTGGTTTTATGTTTTCTTGAACAACAGAGACGCCAGTGGCCCTTGGAATAGGACATGGAGGTGGTGTTCTTTCATGCACAACAGACACTGTGGTTCTTTGGACTTCAGTGGTAACTACCTGAACACCAACATTTGGAATAATTGACTGAGGCTGCGTTGAGGCTGAAACAGCCTCGTAGACATGACTCATGCTAGAAACTACCTTCTCTGGACCACATATTTCTTGACTTTCAATAGATTCAGTAATTCGTGTGAATGCCAATGGTACTCTAGTTGTTTGTGAAGGTGGAGGTGGTTGAGGTGGTGAAGCAGGTGGTTTATGAGGTGATTCTTGGCTAGAACTTATTGAGGCTTGGGTTGTGATCCCTTCTGTAGGTGAACCAGGCTGAGATGGCAAAGTAATAACAACATATGTGTCACGTAAAACCTTGCCAAACCTGGGTGATGTAGGGGACTTGAGAGGAGATGTGGTCTTACTTTCGGCAGAAGGACTCAGATTAAGGACACTATCTGCAGTGCTTGTACTCAGGATGGTAGGTCTTGCAGGTATTTGGGCTGTAAAAGGTGGCTGAGCACCAGCTATGGGTTTGGGAGCTATGGGAGGTTTAACAGTCTCCCCAGGTTTGTGACTGAAGGTTAGGCCTGCAGGGATAGAGGATGGCTTAGGTGGTACAGGTGGAGGAACATGGGGCTTATAGCCTGAAGCGAGAGGCTGTCTTACTGGTACACTGTCGCCTGTGGTTGGCATACCAACTGGAGTAGTTCTTGGGGGAACCTGTGGTGGAGTCTTTTTGGGATACACAGAGGGTTTGGGAAGTGTTGGAGGGGGTAAGGGTGGAGGAACTGGAATGTCTGCTTTTTCCAGAGATGCAGCTCTGCGTAGTGCTACTGGTTTGGGAGGAACTGGTGGAGCAATTGATACAACACTAGGTACAGTGGGTACTATATATTGGGGTACTGTGGGCAAAGGTGATACACTTACAACTACTGGGGCTGATGTTCTTACACTGGGAACTGGTACTGTAAAAGAGTCAATCTGACTAGGGGCTGATGACTTGGACAAGTCAACAACACCTGTCTGCTCAATTCCTACATCTTCCTGTGATTCATTTGATACTGCAGGCAATGTTACTTCTCTTTGTAGGGACAAATCACCTGCGACTGGCTCTGAGGCTGATGTTTTCTGGAAAGCCTCATCCACAAGTGGTTCTGGTTCAGTCTTTGTAACTGAAACTGTAGATTTCTCAGAGTCCTGTGCTTGATCAGCACTGCTCTCTTCACCAGATTCCTCTTCACCTGATGAGCACTGTGTCACTCTTAGATCAGGAATATGCAGTATTCTTCGTAGGGGTGTTGGCTCGGCTTTTTCGACTTGGGCTATTGTTGTATCTTGTGCCATGCCACTCATATCAGGACCTGCTTGAGTTGGACTGGTGCCTGGGGTTAGTACTGCTCTTTGCTTTTTCATAAGTTCCTCATAGGCTGCTTCTGCATCTAATAATGGTCTTCCATCCTTTCCAGACTGACCTGTGGTGCTTGATGACATAGTGCTTTGCTCTTTGCTTGAGTCAGTTTCGGCCAACACAGTTTCTTCTTTAGGAATATCTTCTACTGGCTTACTGTGTGTTATCTCCTGTTCCTTAAGCATAATTTCTTTCTTTCTTTGCATCATGTCCTCATAAACCTCATCAGGTGATCTCAGTGGTTTTTTGGGTTTCTCTGACACAAAAAGTTTATCTGATTTCTGCTCATGGGATGCATCATCAACAAGAGACTCATATGCATAATCTTCTATCAGCATGCCCCCATAAAGAGATTCTTTACCAGGTGGATGTTCCTTTCCATCATTGGGAGATTTGACCTTGAGCATAATCTCTTCATATGCCTCATCAGCACTTCTTAATGCATGTTTTCTCTTTTCTTTGGACTGACTATCAGCGTGTTGTTCATCTGTTGGAGAGTACAGTGAGACTGATGTTGGTAACTTATATACTTTTTGGACAGCAACAATCTTCTCTGGGAGAATCTCAAAACTCTCTGGTTCTGACTCCATGCTTGGGGAGAGGTCTGAGCAGGAAGACCTGCGGAATTCCTCCATCTCTGCTTCTTGTCGTAGCTCTTCTGTGGGAGATGCATCCTCAATCGGTGAGAGGTTGCTTGGCGGAGTTTTGGGCCTTTCTCTCCTTCTCTGTGCCCTTATTTCTTCTTTGTCTTTCTTAGACTTTTTTCCTGTGCCCTTTTGTTTCTCCTGTTCTCTCAGAAGCTCTTCTTCTTCTCGCAGCTCCTCTTCCTCTGATGAATCCTCAATGGTAGGAAGCTGGCCTGACCGGTGCTTCGCTTTCCTCTGTTGCTTGCCCTCACCACTCGACCGAACATGACTTGGGCTGCTGCTGTCACTGTCTTCATCAAGAGAAGACAAAGATGTTGGAGATGTTCCTGGGGTGAAACTGGATGCATGTAAACTGGAAGAGCCTTCACCTCTTGACCTGTCATCAGGAGAGTCTGTAAGGCTCTCTAGCTCACCGTCATCTGATGTCTGACGTACAGTCGCTGTACTGTTAAGTTCAATTGTTTTAAAATGTCGTATACCAGCTCCACTGTCTACTGAAGGTTGTCCTCCTTTATCTAGTTCTTCAATTTTAGTTACAGAGATAATACTCTTCCGTTCAGGCTCATCTTCTGGACTGATACTGCTCTTCTTGAGAAGGCGTCTCCCTTTGGACAATTCACTTTTGTCCTTTTCATCTTTCTTTGCATTTTGTTCTATTCGAGTCTTCTCTTGATCTTTAATTTTCCGTCTGGCAATGTTCTCCTCATCAGATGGTGATGCATCCTCATCTGCACTCATCTCTATGATCTGCTTCCGTATGAAATCCTCCTCATCTATAGGGCTCTCCATTTCTACTTCCTTATCTCCAACAGTCTTTTTCCTTTGCAGTTTAGGTGAAGGTTCTCCCTCACTACTGTCCTCAAAAGAATCTCCTTGAATATCAGTTGGAACCAGAAGTTTTTTCCGCTCTTTTTTTGGTACATCAGTGTTTTGCTCTTGAGTTTCTCCATGTTGGTCATCCTCTGAGCTGGGTTCTGGAGACATTGGCAACACCTCCAGTCGACGCTTGACCTTTGGAGTTTCAGTTTGTGATTCCTCTTTAGAAGTTGTCTGAGCCTCTAGTATTGGAAGGACGGTGCTTTCCAACTTGGCCAAGTCTGAAGGACTCGTAGGGCTGCTTTCTTTATCTTTCTCACCAGGCTTCTTCAGTAGCTCACTCTCTTTCACTGGAACAGGAGCCTCTTCTTTATTCTACAAAACAGAAAAATATATTAGAATTTTACAAGCTATGATTTCAACCATAATAAAAACATGCAATGTTTTTATAGGAGTAATAAGAACTACATAAGATAAACATTGGGTTTTTTCAGGTGTCTAGACAATGAACCAAAATTTTCTACAATTTATCTATACCTCTACCTGAGATCAACTGTAGGATACTGTAAGTGTCTACACAATGTACCTAGTTTATCTACTATATGTCTATACCTCTACAGCTACATATACAGTTACCTCTCCAGATTCATCAACTTCATTAGACTTTATCAATGGCTGTAGCACATCATCCAGTTTTTCTTGTGGTTCAGAGGTCAATTTCCCCTCCTCTGATTTGTTTTTTTCCTGTTGGCTAAATGTAAATGGTGGGGAGACTACTTCTACATCATGGTCTGAGCTACGGGGCACACAATTAGCTGTAGATTCAAGTTTAGTGTTTTTGGTAACTTCCAGGTCAGTTACAACCAGTGCTTTTTCCATCAGCTCCTCACTGGCTAATTTATCTTTCACACTAGATGCAGTAGATGTTACAGCAGGTGTCTGGGCTTGTTGTGTAGACTGCAACTCTTCAGGCTTATTCTCAATTACTAATTTTTCATCTTCATGCTTACTAACCACTGGGGATGAAGGGACTTGTATTTTCTGGTCAGTAAGACCCTTTGGCATGGCAGATTTTTCTAGATCTTTTTCTGTCACAGAGTCTGGAATCTGCCTAGTATCCTTCTGTTCTGGCAATATTTTTTCTACCATCTCATTCACAGCAGGAATCTGGGCTTGTTGTGTAGACTGCATCTCTTCAGGCTTAATCTCAATTTTTGCTTTTATGTCTTCATTCTGACTAACAACAGGGGATGAGGGGACCCCTATTTTCTGCTCAGTAAAACCACTTGGCATAACAGACTGTTCTAGAGCTTTTTCTGTCACAGTGTCTGGAATTTCCTTCTCTTCTGGATTTTTTTCTAAAATCTGTGAAGCATTATTATTATTATTATTAATAGATGACAGTTCATTTTTAATGACTTTACATTCATTCTCATTCTCTGTAAAAACATCATCTGACTCTGTGTTTTGCTCACATACTTTCTCTGTTTCTGACATTTTTTTTTCTGGTTCGGGAGCAGCTTCTTGAAGGGCTGGAGGGTTCGCATCTCCCATCTTTTTCTTGTCTATGTTTTTATCTGGAGTAATCTCTTGCTCACAGAAAGTGCTTTCAGAACTAAATTTAAATTTTATGTTGTCAGTCATAGTCTTAAGAGTGACTTTCTGCTCTGTGTTCTCGAGGATCTCTAAATCTCCACCTGCTTGATCTGGCATACATTTTTCCAGCACTATTTTATCTGTGCTGATCTGTTCCTTTTCCAGTGGCTTATCCTCTTTTTCTACACAGAGCTCTTTAATGCAGTGATCCTTTGGGTTATATTTACTAGCATTTTCATCTCCACTCCACTCTTCTGTGAAGTTGAGTTCAGTAACTGGAGATGGTGAGAGCTCATCTAATTGTGTCTGTGATCGGTCTTTTATCTTATCTTCTGTTAGACTTTTTTCAGAATTGTCATCATTATTATCTACATGAATATTATTTTCCATAAGACTAGAATCTTTGCTAGTGACTTCTGAGTTTTCAAACGGATCTTTCATCTCTGGCATTTGTACTATAAGCTCTTCTTTGTCACATACATTTACATAATTTTGGGGGGTTAACTGTGCTGTTTCTGTAACCTGCTCTTCTGTTAATTCATTATCTAAAATGGCCTGAGCTACGACCCCATTTTCAAGTTGATCTGCTTGATTTTCTGGCTCTGTAGATTCTTCCTGATGTGCAATATCACAGGATGGCTGATCATCACAGTGCTCACTGGACTCAATCCCTGGTGCCTCAATTTGCACAGAGGCCTCAGGTTTCCTCTCTGGCACATCCCCTATGCTACTTTGATCAGGATCAGTAGTTGCTGTCTCGATAGAGCTTTCCTTTACAGACATGTTATCTACCGTATCGACATTTGAGGGTAGTGCAAGCTCTTCAGGTTGTTTCTCTGTAGTCTGACTATGGGGTTCCTTGCTTATAGGAGAGCCTGCATTGAACTCTGTCATTTTGATCTCTGTGACTGGCTCTGATGTCTCAGTGGATTGTGGCTCTATTTCTTTTTCTGAAATGGCTTCCATGTCACTAACCAGAAGGGTCTGAATAACATTATCAATTATAGGTGCTTCCTGGCTGCTTTCAGGCTTCATTTCAAATGTATTATCATAATCTTGCTTTTGGACCTGGCACTGTTCTGGCTCACTTTTCTCTGTGTTCTGTACCTCTGCATGGTCCTCAGTTTGTTCTACAGTTTCAGGCTGTTCTACATCTGCCCCAATAACATCTGCTGTCTCTTTTAAAACATGAGGTGAAGGAGGGGCATTTTCCTTAACTATTTGCTCAGTTGTAGTTGCTACGCCCTCTGTGTTTTCATTTAAGGTGCCAGGTGCTTGATCTTTGCTCTCTTCTGGTACTACCTGTGTGCTCCTCGGTATTGGCTCTGCTGTAACCCCTTGTTCTGCATCTGTATTTTTGACATCTTTAGCATCAACTTTGGCTGAGACTGGCTCAGACTTGTCAGCTGGGGCCTGAGTTATGCTGGGCATCCGTGTTAGCCCTTTGGCAGGGGTGGCAGTGGCAGTAGGTGCAGGAGAGGAAGGGGTGGAGGTTGCAGCACAGGCTGGGGAGGAGGGAGGGGTGGGTTCATGTTTGGCTGGTAGCTTGGATGGAGAAGGTGGAGGTGGCATATCCCCAAGTTGCCCAGAGAGAGCCCTTTGGGTCTGGCAGTTTAGGCAGAGCCATTCTTTCTGTAAAAAAAAAAAGGAATAATACCAGATTTGAGATGAAGTATTGAAACTTAAGGTGCCACAATACATTTATTGTCTCTGATTCAGAGATTTTTCCATGTCGCACAACACATTTAACTAATAAACCTCTAATATTACAACAGGATAACTCACTCTATTTCTGGAGTGCTTTTTAAATGTATGTAACTTAAGAGATTGTTCATTTATTATTAATAGTAATGGGATGAACCTTTATCAGTTCAGTGTCAGAAAAACACGTTCAGCAAAAACTGAACCTCAACAGTTAACAGATGCTAGTGAATATGTAGAGTGAATGCATATACATTTGTATGTGTGGAGGTGGGTGTATTGGTCTTTATATTTAGGCGAATAGTGAATTAAAACAAGCTAAAAGATTAAGCAACTTTAAGCTGTGTGGATATTGCATGGATATACTGTATGGTATTCCTCCAACTCACAAAAGTAAGCTACACAAAATTATCTTTTTACAGACAATTAAATCTGCTAACAAACACATTGGAAAATGCAATAAACGAAATGTGGTCTATAGTTGCTCTAGCATCCTTTCAGCATAATTTACTTGTGAGAAAAAATTCCATCCCCCACTTAAGCTGTGACTGAGATTTGAACACAGCTCAATTAAAACTAACAACTGTTTACAACGGTTTATAACTGTTTCGCCGATATTCCAGCCCACAGGAATTTATTTAGACAGATTTCAAATAAGTATTTTCCAAAGAAAAACACTGGAGTTGGTGAAAGCTACAAAAAGAACAAAACCTGAAATGTACTGAACCTTGTGACGTCAAGCAGTGCACTCCATGACACTGAATGCACCACAAATGTTAACGTCAGAGATGAATATTACATGTTCGTGGGGGATGCAGATGCCACATGCAGGCAGTCCTCTCATGGGGAATCATGCCCGACTCGCTGACGTAAATTCAGAGCGATCTATGTTAGGCTTCAGCGCTGAGGCATGCTTAGCTACGTTTTGCTTCTCCAGTGGCTTTGCTGCAGGGTTTGGTCTAAATCTAGAGGAGGTCAGGGATCCCTGTGCCATGCAAGGGCAGAGATACTCTGAGATAAGGAAATTCATACTATACTCAAGTTATATGGCAAAACCCATTACTGTATTTGGTGTGCAGAGACAGAGTTCAAGGACAAAGACATACAATCCTAATGAAACCCTATAAGATGAAAGAGTGATGTACTTGTAACCTTATGAAACTTGTATTTCAGCATTATGCAGAAAGGTACATCAGAAGAGAAGGAAATATTAACCTATCTAAGGAAAAAATGACAACTACAAATCAAGGAAATCAGGAAAGCAAATATGTAAAGACTTTCAAACATCTGGTCAAACAATTCAGTAAAGTTCCCTGAATCGCATTACTGCCAATTACTATAATGATAAGCAGATGTCTGCTCTCAGTTCTAATGCAGCTTGAAACTGGAACTTGGACTTGAAAATGAAAGTTGCACTCAACTCCTTTTTATGCAATTCATCAGGAACAAAGCGATCTGCCCATGTGCCATATAACAAATGACAAGATCAGAAAGAGGCAACTGAATGAAAACAAATCTATCTGACTCAAAGGTTACTGACTTCAATTATAGTATGGAACATCAATTTTGATTCCTTTTATTCAATCTCTGGCCACTAACAGCTAACCACATGTACTCATGTATTTCAAAAAAGAGGCATTAAATTCAGCAGCCTCAGAGGTGAAGAGACTGTAGCTGATGCGAAATAACGAGAGTCCAGTCAGTCACATGATTTGTGGCTTGGGCTGAAAACACCGCTTATCTTCTCACCACTCATTCTTTCATACTTGCTGAGTTTGCGGACAGGAATATCAGACAAAGCTACATGAAGTTTTTTATGAGGGCTTATATAATCTATGCCAGACTTCTTTAGAGCATCTCAGAATGCTGATAAGGGATTGTATCTGAGATTTATTACAGATTACTTGAAAGGGAAACTTTTCATAAAGGATGCAGAGAAAATAATGGAATGGTCCATTCTCAATCTCGTAACTTTTTCAGAGGAAACATATCTGTAAAAAATGAAAATTCCAAAAAGCACAGTAGGAAAAAAAAAAAGGTGTTATAAACAGGTTTTCTTACATACATTTATGCTCTTCCTTCTATGGGAGATGCCCTTGATCTGATTTTAAGTTTCCACTTCTGTCAGTCAGGAAAACTGTGCTTTACAATCCCTATCCAATGAGCACAGATGGGTGTGCTTGCTCTCGAAGCCAGAATGTGTGTCTCTGTGAAATCTGTCAATAAAGGTGTGAAACTGAGCTAAATTTACTAAAAGCACAAAGACTACCACAGACTTATTTCGCTAATGCAATACAAACCTACCATGTGAATCGAAGTTTCCATCTAAATGTGTTCTTATCAGTTGTTATTACTATGGCAATACCTTCATTCAGATGCTTTGGAAATCTTTGTAATTTTAATTTCTGTCAAATTTGCCACCGTTTTGTTTAAAGGGCTAGTAATGTAGGACTATCAAAACTATAATAGTAACTGTAAGTATACTGTAAGTTTATCCAGATTTAGATACATATAATAAGCCTTTTTAATTTATCAATTCAAATGTGTCCAAATTAAGTATTCAAGTCAAACTGTTTTCCTTTTCTGTCATAAATGCACAATAGGCAAACAAATAGGAAGTCACATTTTCTCAATAACCTTTCCACACACTTCCTCCTCCAAATTCTAATATTCACCGCCTCCTCTCTCACTCTCAATGCTCTTTCTTTCTCTCCTCCTCTCACATCCGCCACCCCTCTTCCTCTCCTTATTGGCTAGCTACAGTTGGTCTGTGTGAAGTTCAAACTTCCTGTAAGACTCTGAGCTGGCACCATACTGATTTCCTGGTGCTGCGTGTATGGTTAAAATGTGCCAGTTTTCATTATACTAAGTGTCTGATGTTAACACATTAAGGGATACACATTAAAATTTGAGTCAGCAAAACACGTGTGTTTTTCTCAGTGGTGAGTTTGCTGTTTTTGTACACTTGGTTCAGAGCTTGGATTAATGGAAAGGGTGCCTAAGTGGCGGTGTCTCCATCATACACACAAAAACACCTTCACATCTAAAAATACGACCGCTTTCAAAACATCAGGGACAGGATGGCACGTGGTTGACACTGCAGGAATGCATCTGGCCTAAAAGAGAGCCTTTTGAGCTCAAAGGAAAACACACACAGTCACATACACGGCAATAAAAGCTTGCTGCCACAAAGAGAAACATCTCCCATGATGTCCTGCAGTCATTCTTGGCTCTGCCTCTACCACTCGGGCTATTTTTGCCTCAACGTACAAGAGAGTAAAAAGGCACAGTTTTGACTGTGAGCCAGACAGCCAGGTAGAATAAAATACAGATAGACTGGACAATTTAAGTCACACTGTATGATTAAGCCAAGAATAAGTAATGAGTATCTGAAACTCCAGATAGAACCAAAAAAGTGGTGCCTTAGCATGACAGGACATTCACATGGACACATCGTCCTGTCGATTAGTGAAGTTTTTGCAAATAAACTAATTTCGAGAGCGCGCGGTCGATTAAACATGGCTGGCACCGCATCATCTAATCAATCTCCTCATTACACCTGCCCAATCAAATCCTTTCTACGCACTATAAATAGCC
>JAUMHE010000066.1:928197-944416 GCA_032359235.1 Enteromius mattozi | reverse complement strand
GCGTCGAACTAGCGTGAGAGTCCCGCTTAAATAGAGCAGATAATGCCGAACACCTGTGACGGAAGTCGGCCCAGGTGTGTGGGTAAAAGAGGTCCGGGTAGGAACGTTAAAACTCCGGCGAAGGTTCCCTCTGCTGTGATCCGGAGAGCGCCACAGAGGCGCGGCTTGTGACACACATATATATATATATATATATATATATATATATACACATATTATGTAAACAAAACGTTTATTTTGGATGCAATTATTCATTATATTATTAATCTTTTTTTTTTGCATTAAATTTTGCATTAAATAAAAGATCTTTGAGAGAAAAATAACTTGCTTATGAAAAACTCTAGCAGCAGGCCACAGGCAAACACAACTCACACTATTTTCTGAAAATATAAAAATCTAGCTTCCTTTATCAGCACCATCTAAACATCTCCACTCATGGCATCTCTTGTCACTTTTTCTTCAGTAAAACACTAATTTGTGCTGCTCCACTGACTTCTCAAGGGTCTGTTAGGGACAAAATGTCAGTATATGCAAACTCGATGTGTGTATCAGAGGCTGTGATTTTAGCACTCCAAGCACCTCTAGAGCCAGCACCAGCTCATTAAGAAAAGTCATCTTGTGTCAACAACAACGCTTGACTGGCTCTCAACTCTTACATGGCCTTTGCAATCCCTTGTCCCTCCTCTTCTTCATTGGTCTCAGTCCTCTCTCCACCTTTTATGAGTGATTATGATCGGTTGAGTCTTTGAACACCTCTAAAAGGATTGGGGGCCGTTTGGTTTGAGAGTCTTTCTCTGGTGAATAATTCGCCCTACACCCTTCTGCCTTTCTGTCTCCCTATCATATGCTGCAGTGGGTCTATTAAAACAGGAGCCTCTGACAGTAAAAGTGAGTGGTCCGTTGTGACTGATACAACCATCCATCATAACATTCGGTATGTGTCTCCTGAGGGTCTTTCTCCACTTCTGGCCGTCCCCTTAATGAACTGCTGCCATCACTCACTCACACACCTGCAGTCAGGCCAGCATGTGTGGGCTTAGACTCAATAAAACTGTATTATGTCCTGGCTGTGGTTTTCAAATAATTACAGAGCAAGGGGAAGCAATGGGAAAAACAACAAATGTTTAACTTTATTTCACATGCACATTACGACATACTGTATAAGCAACGTCCATCTGCAGTATGCTGTGATAGTGGGCAGTGTGAACAATATTTCAAATGGCATGAGTAATTTAAAAATACAGTATAATTCGAATTTAACCCATAAAGTTTTTGCAATTATTTTTTGTCATTAATAATTTAACTAATAAATTAAATGTTTAATTAATGCATATTTTACAAGGATTTATAAAATTATAAAACTTACCCCTTTCAGTTTATTTTTTTAATCACAATTCAGTATAGTTACTTTGAATTTAATCCCAAGTTTTTATTTCTATATTATTCCTATTTTACTTTATTTTATTTATCACAATTTAATTTTGTACTTTGACTTCAACCACTTTTTTTAATAAATAACTAAAATAATTTTAAATTAATACCTAATTTTCTATGATTTATAAAATTATACAACTTTACCCCATTAATTCAATTTTATTTTGTTATATTTCATTTCATTTTTAATCACAATATAGTACTGTTTTAATCCTATTTTTCTATATTTACCCTTTTAATTAAATGTTATTTTATTAGTTTTTTTATAATCACAATTTAGCATTGTTTCAGCCCAACAGTTTTTTTAAATAAATTAATAAATTATTTAAAACATCTTTTTTATTAATATTTTTGATAAAAAAACACAAGTTACAATATAAAAAAATAACATTAGCTGATGCTTTAGATATAATCTAACCATGAACAACATTTTTACAAGATTTTACAACATTTGTTATTTCAAGCATGTACATAGTACATTAACATGAATTTATTACTTGAAAAGTTAAAATGTATCAGTATAAGCAGTATATTTCTAAACCTAACTTAATTAAAATATGAATGCTTTTTTGTTTTATTCAAACACAACTGTTCTTTGCTAGTTCATGTTATGTAACGTATTGAACAATATTAGAGTGCCTTTTTGTAAAGTGCAACCAAAGTGGGAAAAAAAAACCCTCAAAACTGTAATATTTTAAAAATCACTGCATCTGCATACTATTGCAAAATAGCCAATATATGCAGAATTTCTTGTCTTTGTAACACTTCTCTGATAACCTACAGTTACACTGCCCTTACATCACACATGTGTGGCATCATATGAAGCATTAAATCTAAATCAACAAAGCTGTCTACAAAGAAACAAAGCTGCTTTGCACCATTGAAACTATCCAAGGGCTGAACATGCAATCATACTCTGCAGCTCAGAATGCACAAATAAATGTGGTGCACGATATGAGGCAGAGGAAACCGCACACACAAACATACAGAGACACAGCTAATGCAGCAAACAGGCTGATGCAGCAATGCAATGGCTGATTATAGAACACTGCAGCAAAACAGAAACACACAACAAAGCAGCATTGCAGCAACAGCAATTAAAACCAGAGAAGCAGCTGATAGCTCTGTTACGAGGGTCAGAGAGTTCATGGCTTAGAGCTCCACTTCCTCTCTGCCTTTAAAACAAGGAATGTATACGACACCTACAGACACTACATGGGTGGTGGAGGGAAAAATGAGGTGCTACGTGACTTATTTGTGAGTACAGTTTTAACAATTAAATATCATAAAGTCTGTCATTTTTAAATGACTGTGGTAAACATGGAGACGGTGCAGTGGGGGGTGATCGATGTGGCTTTGTGGGTTTGGCTTTGTGAAAGTTATGTATGTGCTTTACTTAAATAAACCACTGGTCCTCTTTCAAAGTTTCTGGGTGCAGGAATATACAGAGACACATATGCTTACAAACACAGATTTTCCACAAAAACCATGTTTCAACTCTAGGACCTCCATTCAATCTTTAATCTTCATTTCAGAAAAAAAGCACACAAACAATAATGGAAGTAGCTCCAGTTTTGTTCTATTGTATATGAATTTTGAAACGAATCATGCCAAAAGCAGCATCTATTACTTTATTTGCTGGTAATGCTTGAAATCTGTGTTAGTTTCATGTTTATGAGAGTTCATGAGAGATTACAGTATGTATGATTCATTAACAAATCATAGTTTTGAGTCAGATCTTTTCAATAAATCAGTCGATCTGGTTCACAAAAATGTTAAATGATTCATTCATGACTCATTTGGTTCTTGAGTTCAACTTACTGACTCAGTGATCCAATCATACTGGTTAACAAATCTCAGATTATCAGTAAGAAAATGACTTTAATATGTCTGTTTTTCAAGTAAATTTATCTTATGATTTGTACGGACTGCAGTTGTTGTAAAGCATAGTTCACCCAAAAATGAAAAGTCTGGCATCACTTATCCTCATGCCTCTCTAAAATTGAATGACTTTCTATTTGATGTCAATACATACTGTTATATATGTTTTCTTCTGTACAATGAAAGTCAAAGGAAATGTAGTTTGATTCCCAACTATTGATCCCTTCAAGTTCCTCATTTACTGTCATTGCATGACAAGTACAATTATTAAAAAATA
This sequence comes from Enteromius mattozi, assembly GCA_032359235.1. NCBI lineage: Eukaryota > Metazoa > Chordata > Actinopteri > Cypriniformes > Cyprinidae > Enteromius > Enteromius mattozi. The sequence continues at coordinate 940,824 of JAUMHE010000066.1, read as the reverse complement.
CATTTTGTCTTCCATTGAAGAAAGTCATACAAGTTTGCAATGACATGAAGGTGATTAAATAATGTCAGAAGTTTCATTTTGTGAACCAATCCTTCAACCCTTCAAGTTCCTTTACATCTTACAGGTGACATTTACAGGTGACCCTTCAAACAGGCAAAGCCATCGCCCCTTAAATAGCCCTGGGGATCCTCATGGTTGGGCGACCTCTGACCCCTGACCTCAGAAGCTGCTGACTTATTACTCAACGCCTCGCGCAATTCTGGAATGTTCCAAGCCAATGGCAGGAAAGCTGGAGGGTGTGCAACCACCTCGATTCACTAATTGATCTCTGAGCGCGAGAGTGCCGAAATGAGTGTGTGATCAGGGACGAGCGGGCTTGACAAGAGGAAAAACAGAGAGAAAGAATATCTTTCCATACCAGAGATATTGAGAAATGGGGTCAGAGCCCTTTGGCCCCTTGGGTTGAAATAGCACCCGGGAGCTTATTGACTGTAAACACAGAGAGATGAGTGAGCTACTTGTGGAAAGCACTTCCATCTTCATGCAAAATCCAGCAGTTTTTTCTTTTTTTACCCTCAATGCATGTATGTACCATTGAATACTGTAACACTTAAACTCACTTACAGTTAGAATGAAACTGAATATTGTGTGCTGTGAGGCATTTATTGGCTTTTAAAGGATAACATGTCAACCAATCGCACGCATTCCTGGTCCCTAACCGATCCAATAGGGTTCTCTGATGCATATGGTTTGCGGAAAGAAATCATCTATCACTTCTTTTGCTACTAATGCAACTTTAAGACAACAACTTTCAATATGATTGATGATCATGGACAACAAGCTTGCGAATTTTAAAAGCATATTAACTTGGCATTCCTCAACTCAGTGTCACACAGAGGCCCGGAGAGGACGTATTGCTCATAAACACCAATCAAACAATGTCAAACACAATTTGAGTTATTGTTCGGCCAGATGAGTGGATATCTCTGAAAGCACATTATGTTAAAGCAAACATTTAATCAATGGCAGTACAGTAGGACGGGTTGACGTTTTTTATAAAAGGCCATTGTGAGCTGCTGAGGAGGTAGAACCTAATAGAAGGTTTAGAAATTTGAACCAGATGTGTGTGTGGAGAGAGAAAGAGCATTAAATTGGCTGGACAGAGACTGGATGGTGATTTTTAAGGGGTGTGTGGTTTTTGAAAACAAGTTTGGTCGGTGCAATGAAGAAATGAATTAAGAGAGTGTAACACGGGATGCATAAACATGTTTTGTGGATTTGCTGGCCATTTTGTGTCCTTTTATGAGATGAAAGAGTGAAGAAAAGAAGGGAGAAAGAAAAAGAAAGAACAGTGGGTTGAGGTGAGAATGAAAAAACTAGTAGACAGCAATGAAATCCAATGAATATCAAGAAGAGGAGTCTGTTGAAGTCTTCTGCTTCTCAGATTTCTCATGTTTCTCACTCAACTAAAAACACAAATAACTCTATTCAGTCTCCTGAGATATGAAAGAGCAACCACTGAGCAATAAAAAAGCTGAAAGAGAACGCAATAAAGAGAAAGACTGAAGCTGGGCGATGGAAACGCGGGTATTTATAACCAAGAGGCCGTGACACAGCAGAACGCTGGGCCATGTTTGGTGTGGCCTGTCACATCGTGACATCCCGACTTCACATCACACTAACGAGGTAAGGTCTCGACTTCAGCTCTTATAACTCATCCAGAACGCTGACCTTATAACCCAGACGCTTCGCCACATACTCTCAGCTTCAAAACTTCCACTCGACACACTCCAACTCAGAGATGTATGCGGCAGCCGCAACACATTAGAGCCGACGAAACCATTTCCACTTCACTAGGACAACAATCAGACGAGTTCTGACAGACGTCTTCAGCAAAAAAAAAAACCGCTTCGAATGTCGAATTTTGAATTATTTTTTACTTGACGTTTTCATTTACAAACCTTAAAAAGAAACCCATTCCAACGGATTTGCAAATCAAACATATTCCAGGTGTGTGTGTGTGACAGAGTGTGTGAATGCAAGCAGTGGCAGTGTGAAAACTCAAAGCAAAGCTCTGAGCTGTAAACGGGAGGTGCAAAATCATGTATCACGCCTGCAAATGCCCCCTATAAAGAACATGTCACCCCCTCTCCACCTATCAGTTTTTATTGACAGCTGTCAGTTGTCCTGATTGTTCTGACATATGTTTCATAAACCCAGAGAGATTGTAAACCAATGGACGACCGTTATATGAACAAGGACAAAAGACCAATGGCCTTCAACAACGGCTCAGGATCTCCAGTGAAACATAGTCTACCGGAAAATTCAATACTGCACCGAAAAGTCAGCTAATGCACAGAGAGGCAATAACAAACTCAACGACACCAAACACAAAGACACACAAGCACAACATTGACTGTAATGAAATATCGGCCACTTTAAATTAATGGCCAACCCGCTAGATTGGCCGCTGTAATTTATTGACAGCTGTTAGGTGATTGTGGCCCACCAGAGTGTAGAACAGCGAGTAGTCTGGGAAATCGACTGCCATTAAACACTGTTCGGATCAGGCCATTCAGTGTGAGATTGCTTTGTGACATATTACCCCTCCGATACTTCGCACACAAAGCTGAGCACACAGTATGAAGCTGAGTATGCATCTCCTCGCATCATTTACCTGTACAGTGACAAGCCCTTCCCAGATTTGTGATTTATTCTGTCATGTTTGATCAAGATGCTGATTTTGATTAAAGTCGTTAAAAGTGATGTCTTTTTCAAAGACTGAATCACGCTGCATTTCAAATAATGAGAGCTATGCTTCAAATTTAGTTTTCTATTACAACAGAGCTATGGCTCTGTGTTTAAGCTGGCAAACAGAAGTTTGAAAAAACAAATAAATAAATAAAAAATTAAGATTTACACTTGAGTGACTTCTTTATTACTGTACCCAGGTAATGAAACAATTTCAATAAATCGCGATTTTAATTTCCTCTCAGCGGGAAGCTGCGACGATGGCTGATGCCAGGGAGAGGGCGAGAGGAAATGAAACACAAATGCCCTTCACTAGAGAAGTTAACATGTCTGTGACTACAGGAGCTGGCAGAGACTCCTTCCAGTGCTTAATGTGTTCCCTGGAATGGAACAACAGAACGGTCTGGATGACCTTCAGTACAAGCACACACCCAGTGAGACGCGCAAGATCTGGGACTACTGTGGACAGCAGCCAGGAACTCCCTACAATTGTGAGAGAAAACAGGTAGGTTCTGCTCATATACAATAAGTAATATATAGCTCAAAATGTATATAACATTAATGTAATGCTTATGCAATGTTATCTATATACAAGTTCATAAAAATACAAAAAAAAAAAATAAGCACAGATATTAATAGTGGTCCTCAGTCTGTCCATTCATCCTTTCATTTATCCATCCTTGTATCTCTATCCATCTATAACCAATCTATCTATCCATGTATCAGTATCTACAGTATTATCTCCGGTACTGTATGTTTCCATCCATTCATCCACCCATTTATGCATCTTTCATCTAGCCATTATACATCTATTCATCTATGTATTGTTCCATTCATCCATCCATCCATCTATCTTCCATCCATCTATCCATCCATCCATCCATCCATGTATTTATCCATCCATCCATCCATCCATCATCCATATATCCATCCATCTATCTTCCATTCATCCATCCATCATCCATAAATCCATCCATCTATCTTCCATCCATCCATCCTCCATCCATCTTCTATCCATCCATCATCCATCTATCTTCCATCCATCCATCCTCCATCCATCTTCTATCCATCCATCATCCATCTATCCATCATCCCTTCATCTTCCATCCATCCATCCATCCGTCCGTCTATCCATCTATCTTCCATCCATCCGTCCATCCATAAATCCATCCATCCATCTATCCATCCTATATCCGTATCAGTCCATATATCCATTTAATGTATATTTCCATTCATCTGTCCATATGTGTACAGTATATCTATCCTATATCTATTGTGTTAATTCTATGTCTTTTCATTCAATTCCACATCCTGTTTGCTTTTCCAGTACTCAAAAACTGAACTCGAATCTAAAAGGCATTCTCAGCTTAATTGTGAATGGTTCACAACCCTGTTATTCACTACAACAGCTTCCACTCTTCACCAGATGTTACAGCATGCTTTGGGGATTTGCTCTCATTCAAACACAAGCATCAGTGAGGTCAGGCCCTGATGTTGGGTGATGGGGTCCAGCTCGCAATCTGCATTCAAATTTATCCCAAAGGTGTTTAGGTCTGGGCTTTGTGTAGGCCAGTCAAATTTTTTCCCACCAGGCTCTGTAAATTATTTCTTTATCTGCCTTGCTTTGTGCACAGGGCCATTGTGTTGCTGGGCCCCATTCTTCTAAAAATGTTTGTCTAAGGAGATTACATGGCTGTATGGATGATTTTAAGCACCTGCTAGTGATAGCTAAAATAGCTCAAACCTAATAATTAGAAGGTCACATACCATTAGTTATATCATTTATAACTATTTATTTCCTTTCAAATAAATAAATCAAATACAAAAAAAAGAATTTTTCTCAAATTAAAGATTCTCTAAGAATTAAAAAAAAATAATCATAAGCTATCAATACATAAATTCAATATACCTGTTTTACATTAACTGTTCCAGAGATGTCGGTGATGAATGAAACGCTGTATTGCTATTTATCAAATGCAGACACAGAAAAAGCCAACATTTCAGCTCAAGGTTTCCAAATACCTTTGACCTAGAGATCTTCCAAGATGTTTGGTGGAGGTATTTCTGGATGGGTTTCTTCTCTGCTCATTAAAACTGAGTAAGAGTAGCTGGAGCCAACAATGGACACTTTTCTGCTATGGTTCACTGCAACTTCACATCCTCTGACCACAAAGTTATGTGTTAAGATGAGAAAAATGTTACTAAGAATGTTTCTGGAAACAAACCAATGCCTTACACAATATAATTGTAGCTTTTCAAATAAACACAACAAACTGACGCTAAACAGTGACTTAAACAGTATGCATTAGGAAAAAAAAAATAATAAATGTAAAAATATATTTGACAGAAAAAAAAATTCTAAAATATGTAATAAAAAAAAAAAAATAATAATAATATTATTATTAATAATAATAATACTAAATACGTGCAAAATTGTTAAAATATTTTAAATACTAAAACATATTTATAAAAATATTTATACAAATATATTTTACTTTAGGTTTTTTTTTTTTGTAATCTGTAGATCTCTTAAAAGGCATCATAGCTTCTCCTCATCTTGCTGTCTTCTCTAAAAGTTCCTGCATCAACAATCTTCCAGTACATTTTCTTTGCGAATCAGCATAGTAATCAAAACTGGGCAAATTCATCATTGTCTCCTGAAGTCTAACTCATAAATATCACAAGGACACAATCTGTGCACTGTAAAGGATTGTGGGCGATTGTGTTAGTGGCTCTGAGGACTAGTGGTCCAAATGAAGGCAGCGGTCTTTAACGCTGGCTCAGCAGAGAGGGCTGCGTCTCATTCACCACTCTGATTACCTTACATCAGCTGCCTGTCTACAGTTGGATTGATCTCACAACCCAGCCTTGCATTTTTAAAAATCTAGTTCATTCTCTGTTCACTACTAGTTTTCAGTTCTTGCAACCCACAAAGGTTTTTCATTTTCTCCACCCATCAAGCTAATTTATTAGCTAGTTGACTTTTTCACTCTCTTTTTTTTTTTCCAAAAGGCCCCTCTAGAGGTCAAAGCACTCGAACATTCAGCTTGATATCCAAGATAGCAATGAGTTTTTCCCCTCCTTTCTTCATTTAACTACCGTTTTCCTGGTTGCCAGCACCTTGGCATAATCTTCTGTGACAGATCTGGCCCTCCTCTGGCATTCCCGTCTCCATGGAGAGAACCAAACACAGAGGCGTTTTTATTCAGCTCGAAAGAAAAGCTCCTGACATGATAAATACAGCTCTGTCATGTCTCTCGAACTCATCTGCACACGTTTAAAAGCGTGAAACAAGACACCCGACTCCAAAGGTAGGAATCCTGCCCGACTGATGCATCCACACAACACAAAGGCAAACCTTTGGCCCACCTCTAAAGATCCAGAACATTTGGAGGGATTGTCTCGAAGATCTTCCGTGATGAATGCTCAAATAGAGGTGTGTTGGTTTGTCTTCAATCAAAAACCAGTTTCTTAGTTACCTAGATCCTAGTCTCAGCCTCAGACGGCACACCCATGTACCGCCCACAGCCCGCTTACTGACCGATGATGCATACTGTACATAAAAATTACCAGCAATGGCTCAAATGATCAGTTTCAATCTGACTGCCAACTTTACACAACTCTTACACGTAAAAATTATTTAGGATTAAATAGTCAGTGGATTTTCCAGGTTAGCACAATAAAATCTGAAGAATTAGGCCACTAACCTGTAATTAAGTAAGAAGGTAGGTAAGTAGGTAACATTAGTAAATACTTTAAACAACATTGTCTATCTGTAAAATTATAATTGTTTATTACTTTCGGAAATACCAACATTCGAATCTTATTCATATCATTCTGAGCCTATTCACATTTGTTTTGCAGTTTTTCACAGTTTTTCATTTTTTCACAACTACTTGTGATACTGTCATACCATTATTATTTTATTAATCATTTATTCATGTTTATTAATTTTTTAAAATGTGAATAAAATGTATTTATCAATATTATAAGAATTTTTATTCATTATATATTTCACTATACACTTACTAATTTAAGCTATAATTTTATATTTTTAATTCATATTTTAAAAATATTTATTCATTTTTTAAAATTTGTATTCATTTTATTAGCACTTTAAAATATTAAAATTAATGTATACATTTTTATTCATTCCATTACAAATGCATAAAAATGTAATTGATTGAATTTTATACATTTATAAATGTAATAAATTTTTTCCCACACTTCACTGTGATATAAAGCAGCATGTAAACAGCATAAAAAACAAAATAGATTTTGGTTGGTCTTTTCCTTCTGTCTAAGTGGCTCTTTACCAAAATAAGAGTGTATACTCAAAAGTTTTCATACATGAAACTACTGTGATCCAAACAAAAAAAACAAACAAGCCATAAATTATAATTAAAAAAAAAAATCCTCAAGAGAAATGGAGAATGCATCTAAAACGAATTCACTCCCACAAGCTATGCAACGCCTTAACAAAAATCAATACAGTAATTTTCTACTTAGATAACCCAATTCCTCAAGAGTGATTTTTTAATTTCCTCCAAGAACATCTTCGATTATTCAATTAGGTAGTCCATTCGAGGGCCGAACCAGCAATGAGGTGACAGTTTTCAAATCTGTTTCTCTTGTTCTCGCCCCACACCGATCTGTCAGCACCTCATGCATGCCGCATGCAGGTTTTATTAGATATCGGCTCAAGCTTTGCCAAATGTGAGGCAGAAACGATTATGCGCAGCAGTGGCCACAACACAAAAGACAAGTGCAGACACATACGACAATTTATACGCCTGAACCTGGGGATTTGAGGTTGGCTTGCAACCACACTGTAAATGTATATCCTACTCGTATGTGGTCTGAAGCCTGGGTGGTGCGTTTTGGGTAACTTTGTGGTTTATTAAAATATGAAATAGGAAAAGGAGATGAGGAAACAGCCGGCGGGCGATTTTGAGGCAATGGTGTGGTAAACGAGTGGGCGGTAGGGCGAAAAACAGCAGACGTGTCGTTTTATCTGAGGGGTTCAGACTGAAGCATAATCTTGGTGGCGCAGGAGATTGGCCTGAATGTGAACAATTAAGACGATGAGACAAAATAATTTATCAAGCTACGTACAACCCCCCTTCTTGTTTCAAAAGGAAAAGACAGAATGAATTAATTTCCTTTATCTCCCCAAGTCGTTAGTTCCAGCAGTCATTGTGGATCACAATGGAAGCCACACAGACTGGCGGCAAATGAGTATTCATTAGGACGTACAGATGGACGGGCACAAACATTCATTCACACACAAACACACAGACACACACACACACAGGGAATGGTCTGCGTGCTCGAGCCTGGGATATTGAGGATTTTACTCTTGCTGTATGAGGTAAGTGTGAAGTGATGTTGTCCAACAGCTGGACGGTGCTTCTCTCCCTTGGAGTCTGGATCATCTTTCTATTCCCGCTCTGCTACAATCCCCTTCTTTTTTGGGCCGTGAGCGAGCGGCCCTTGCTAACTGTTACCAGGCCCAATGAGAGATCAAACGGACCCTCGCAGCACATCTGGATCAGATAAGAGATTTATTGAGCAAGTGTCTAGGTACCAGTCTCCCATGACTGACCCTTACCAGACAGTGATGAGGACTGACCTGATTTGGTAAGATTAGGTTACAGTAAACACAGATACATAATGGAACAAGGGCAACAGGGAAAGGAAAAGAAATCATACTACACATACAGCAATTTGATCATAAGTGACATAATTACAAAATATTAGTAAAAAAAATTGTATATGCTGAAATTTATTTCAAATTAATTTCATATAAATTCTATTGAACATCAAAGAATGCATTGGCAGCATAATCACAATAATAAGCATTTTTTCAGCATTTGTAATAGTACATTTTTCTTGAGCAGCAAATGAGCACATCGATTTATGATTTCTAAAGGATCATGTGACAGTGAAGATTGGAGTAACGACTGCTGAAAATTTAACTGTCATCGCAGTAATAATTTATATTTTGAAACATTAAAATAGAGCACATGCAGTTTTTAATTGTAATAATACTTCACAATATTACAGTTTTTTGCTGTATTTTTGATGAGCATAAAATACTTCCTTCAAAAACATAAAACTTTTGAAATTGACATTTATACACAACCTGAAAGCTAAATAAATAAGCTTTCTATCAAATTAAGCTTTTTGTTAGGATAGGACAATATCTGGCTGAGAAACAACTATTTGAAAATCTGGAATAAGGAAATATGGAAAAATCTAAATAGTGCAATGCATATACTAATCAAAAAGTTTTGAAATATTTACTGTTTACCCATATTAATTAAGACTGGTTTTGTTGTATATACAGTATACACACACATACATTATATATATATATATATTTTTTTTTTTTTTCTCTCTGTCTAATATGCAGCATGCCATCCTAATTGTTGAGCTCTGAACGGATCAGTCCCAGCAACTGTTAGTCTAGCTGATCAACAGTCCAGACCAGTTTGGACCAGCAAAAGACTATTAGGTTCCACATTTTCCAACAGGGCGAGATCCCTGATTTCCATCCTCGCAGCTGCCTTGACTGGACTAATCTCTGGCACGACACACAAGCGTACTCAGAACAAGGGCACAAACATAAGCGTGCCTGCAAAATCACGGAATTGACCGAGGCATCTTGGGAGTCGAAGGAAACACCTTCCCCATGTGTGGTGTTTGAGTGGTTAACAGCGTGTTCAGGGCATTATTCCCAGCCAGTGGAAACACTCAGTCTGATATTACATCCCTGCTGTAATAATAAACCTGTTTCATCTAGGGCGAGATGGATCGAGAGTTCCAAATGCACAGAGTCCTGAAATTACATCCTTGATGCTGAGGGCATCTCTCCAGAAATGAAATGAAATCCTATAGCTGAAGCCAGGGCAGCGCGGGATCTAGATTAAACATACACTAGTATTAAAGTCAGCTTTAAATAAAGAGAATTCACACATGGTCACAGACTTTCTCCCTGACCTCCCCTAGATCACTCTGAGAGCAACAGACGCTCTCGTGTAACTCCCATCTTGAAGTAATGAAAAAATGAAAATGTTGTGACAGTAAAAATGGAGACTGGAGTAGAACAATAGCCCCCTTTGTGCCACGGGAAATAAATGCTTTTAATGACTTGTTAGGAAACTCCAAGGAAGCTGCCTGGATGTGTTTTTGCACAAGAGGAATTCGCTAAATCACAGTAACCCCGTGTTGCATAAAACACTGTCGAACAGCTGTAGACAAACTGAAATGACTACAGGATGAAGCAATGCAGCATCCGAGTCACTGCCAGTGTTTTCATCTGTTTCTCGTAATTCCTAATTAATGTATTCCCAGAGGAACCGTGCGCTCCGAACCCCCACGTGCCATTAAACCTGACATACCTGATAACACACAGAGCTGGTCAGAACAGCGCCGGCGTGACCTTTCACCTTTGAGAGAGGGATGGGAATAACAGGAAAACCACATGACACTCAATTGTTTGTAAGCAGAATCTGACAAGCAATTCCAAAAGATACAAACTGTCTGCTAATGAAACCATCTGCTGCGATTCTCCTAATGGCTTTTATATTAGTGGAAAATTTGCCATCATTCGTTTATCTAGAAAACACAAATTATTTCTTGTTTTTAGCATAAATCTAACTAAATTTAGGAAGGTTGACGTTTAAAACATGAAAAATGATTCGCCAGTGGGGTAAGAAAAATAAACGGGATTCTAGATGAAACAATTCTAGTTATCCAACACAACTTTAGGTATCAAGAAAACTTTTATTGCTTTAAAGTTACTGTAAAACAAGATTATAATACTGATAATATACAATATAAAACAATTACTTATGCAGGGTTCAAAAACCTTGTGATGACACATTTGTGAATTAAACCACCAAAGCAAAATATATGAGGAAGAAAATCATGATCATCAACTTGCACTGTTTGCCACAAACATATAAAATTATATATATATATATATATATATATGTATATATATGTATATGTATATTGGGGTTTTTTTCTAATTCAGTAAAAATGCTTAAAAAACATTAAACTTGTTTTTCTTTTCAATGGTGAGACACATTTATGGCAAGTCCCAATTGACAAAATTTAATAATTCAACCCCAAAAGAACAGTTATTTGTTTAGAAACTGTACACTTTTTATGTAAAAATTGATATCTCATTGCTATTTCAAGTGACAGAACATTTGTAAAATAATATTTCTTTAATCAAAATACCATTTTCTGGCTGGTAAGGAATATTTATGGTCAGTGATAATGAGTAAAACAACATATTTCTTTATCTATCCTTTAAATAAGTGATAAAAAGATTTCAACAAAAGTAAATATGGCCAGTAACTGTTCTCAGGTTACTAAAAAAGGTCATCAACCTCTAAATGAACAGACATTTACTTTACTTGAACACGTTAACACGTATTTTAACAAATGGCGGCACTTAACATTATTGAGACACATTTTAAGATTAGACAGACTGATTATGCTGTTATCTGTGTGGGTGAACAAACCACAAAGCGCTATTCCTCTTGAGGGGAGTTTACTGGGTTTTCCTCTCTTGCTCTCTCTGCCTTTTCTCAGTCAACAAAGAAAGTCAGTTCATAAAGTAAGCGCTATCTCCCAGCACCATCTGTCATCTGAATATTCTTCACCTTTTCCTGTCCTCCCTCCGCTCATTTCTTTCTCTCGCACTCAGACAGCACATGCCAACATCGGCACAGAGCGATGGAGGCGCTCCTCAGCTGGTTTTCATTTCTCTACAGCCAGGTCAGGGTTTAACAGTCTCACAGTCTATCACACACACATCAGAGTCTGATACCTGAGCGCCGTCCCCCTGGAGCTTCACCATACAGCCCTCAGCACGCTCAAATACCCTCACATGTCAACAGCACCTTGAGAGAAGAAGTGTGAGGATCATGAACCAAACACCTTGTGCTCCAGGAGCTCCTCTTGAGGCAGCAGGAGACGGATATGAATGCATTCCTGTCTGAATTAACTGATTTTCACTTTAAGTCAATCACAGCTTCCTTTAGGGGCCTTCTGTGCTTCTGAAAGGGTCACGAGGGGGGCCATATTGAGGGTGTAGTGTTGCCTATTGAATGCCAAATTAGGATTTGGTGCATAAATGGCTCTAATCCCAGGTAAATCTCACAGGATTGGTTTTGTCTTCTGAGGAAGAGGTGAAAAGATTGACCTGAATCGCTCAAGCCAGACTAATACCAGCATTACTAATACTAATGCGCCATAAACAAACCCTTCAGACTGCAGATCTTCTCTGTGTGGCTGTGCATTCCTACATTGCTGGTACAAGCCATCATGACCTTTAAAACTGTTCTGGATCTTAGACATTTGAATTGGTCTTATTTGGACCTGTGTTTACGACTAGCCACAATGTATGTACTGTATATGATACTCATGAAGTAAATGCATATCAGAAATGATTACAATATTAGAAGACACATGGTGAAATTACTCACATATGCCTTTCAGTCAACTGCTGGCTGCTTGCAATTGCTATTCTGTGACATTAAAAGTTGAATTGAAAACTGTTCTTTAATAAAATGACTTTGGGTTTAGCTCCTATTCCTGTTGAAGTCGATGGCCAAACTAAATTTCACAAAAGATCATTACGTAACGAATTTTTATACAAAATTCAAACCTTAAACAATAGAAAAATACAATTATATAAAATATTTAAGTTATGTAATATTGTGTATTACACATAAATATTATACAAATACAATGTAATACAAGATATTAAAATTACATGTAAATAACGTAATGTAAAAAATGTAAGTAAATAATTATATTCAATTAAATTACATTATAATTTAAATTAATATATTAGAT
>JAUMHE010000066.1:877744-907453 GCA_032359235.1 Enteromius mattozi | reverse complement strand
AATATAATAAACATTTTTTAAAATTGCATATTTTAAAATCCATCCAAACACTTTTTGGGTCAACATTAAACACTCACCAGTCTTTTTGTTCCGGAAGGGCAAGGGTTCTCAGTTGGGTGGAAACAGTCCATGCAGCGTCCCTTCAGACACAATGAACACATTTAAAACCGATATTTAAAAGCACAGGTCAGAATGACCAGGTAAAATGGTTAAATAGATATATTGTACCATGATAATTTTGGTGGTAGATTTGTCACAGCGGTTATTGGGGATGCTCAGGACAGCAGACACAGTGTGGATTACACCTTTACTGGTCTCTATATCCGTCACATTCACCTCAGCCTCATTTACAAGCAGCTATGACAGAAAAATCCCATATTTATACAAGACTTAAGATTTGATTTATTAAGATGACTTGAAATAATTTAGCACTGACTTACTTTCTTATCTTGCCGGAAAATTCCAAGCTGATACGAGAAGCCAAGCATGGTATCTTTATACAGTCCATCCAACAAATCTCCATCTTTTAGAGTCTCGTTTATTATAATGTGATACTGAGTCACATTCAAATCCTGGAAAAACAAAATTCGTGCAACAGAAATGAGACACTATATACTTAATACCAAAGGGTGTATTTTCTTAGTGTGTTTTTATAATACCAGTGACTCTTTGCCCGTTCTTCTGAGGTATTCTAGGATCGCACTGTCTGTCGGAGCAAACATGGTAAAGCCCGAAGACTCCTCCATTTCATTAGTCAGGTTGTGTTGCTGGATAAATGCAAAATAAGTACAACTCAAGCTATATATATATATATATATATAGAGAGGATGGTCATTTTTATTTGTGGTTTGGTGGGCTCTTACCAAGAGAGAGCTCCGGAAGAGAGAGAGATCAGATCTCTGACTCAACACCTCCAGTAAACCTTCACTCATCTGTCGCTCAGGAATCAATACCTAGACAGAACAGTGGCATACTTCAGTCTGTTCATATGCCATCACTTTATCAGTAAGTTTGGATTTTATTTTACATTAAAGAGAAAAAAACTTTTTTTGCATAAACTTATATATCTGTTAGTAAATGACAGCCAATGTTTTACTATTTTTTTATTTAGAAAAAAGAAAAACAAATGAAAAGACTCTAGGGTCATACTTTGTCAATAAAATGGATGACTCCATTCTTTGCTGCCATATCTGCAATAGTTATTTTTCCTCCTGCTACAACAGCGGTCTGAATAAAAAGACAGAGACAAACAAAACACATGATAAAGAAAATCTTGAAGTTGAATACAATGAACAAAATTGTACTGGAACTAACTGAAAAGATTAGCTGTTTCCCTCTTACATCATTGGCTGAATAAACAGGAAGTGTCCTTTTTAAAAGGGATACCAGTTTAGAGGAAGGGGATGCACGGAGATCACTGAGAGCATATAACCCAGAAACAATGTGACTTCTGTGAAGAAAAAAAGAAGAAGCTAGTTGTACTATAACAATATCATCATATTCAAAACTACTGAAATATCACAAATTAGCTAATGTGGTTGCATGTCAATTATGTGCCATTACTTGATGAGACTTGGAAGGTTACTGCGGGTCATCCAGAAGTCTTTGTCTTCTTGACTCAGTTTCTCTGTGGCCTGAGCCGACGGTATGAAGAGTGTGTAATTTTCTGTCCCTGACAGCAGTTGAGAAAGATCGGCTAGCTATGGAATATTCCAGAACGTATTAGAAACTCAAACAACATTTACAAACAATCAACCTTGAAAGTCTGGACATAACATTAATAATAATATTTATAATAATAATAATTAATCCCAGTTATGTACATTTTAGACACAATATTACCAGTTAATTTGTCTATTTTTGTTCCAAAACAAAGTCACAGCAAAAGTTCAAAATTTCTAACTTACTGTGATCCAGATGTTGAATTCTAGAAGTTCTGGGTTCGTTGCCACCTCCTGCAAAAACAAAATGACTTTAAGAATAAGGTTATAGAAATAGTAGCAGCTGAAGAACTGAATGCAGTATAAAACATAATAGTAGCCTGACCTTATTAAAATTGTACAAAATTAGCACAAAGTCATACACAGTACCTGTGCTAGGGTTCCATAACAGATTTTTCCATCACCAGCATAACCGTCCTCACACACACACTGCCATCCACCTGGGTTCAGGAACTGGCAGGTAGCCTATGTGATAACAGGAAAATTAGAGAATTCAGCATATATACATTTTATGAAAAAACGTGTGCAGTTCTATAATGATTTGTTTTATAGCCCTCACCAGGAAATGACATCCACCCTTCTGCTCCACACACTGATTAACAGGTTCACAATCCCTCCCATTGCCGTGGTAACCACTTTTGCAAGCACAGTCACTCTAGGGTAGAATATCAATCATCAAAAATCCTGTAAATCCAAATAGATGGTGTTCGGGAATCATAACACCCCCCTCACCTGTCCTGGGCCTACATAGATGCAGGTGGCATTGGAGTGACATCCTCCTCTAGATGGATCCAGACAATTATTGATGGCCTGGCACTCATCTCCATCCTCTCTCCACCCACTCAGACACTGGCACGTGTGTGTGCCAGGACCGGTCTTTATGCATTTGGCCTGAGAATTAATGAAAATAAGCATGATCATAACATGCTAACATTAAACACAAGCACACATATGCATCTGACTTACATTGATGCTGCATCCTCCACGATGTGGCAAAGCACAAGGATCGCTTTCAAAGCACATGTATCCATCTCCTTGAAAACCAGGCTTACACACGCATCTAAAAATCACACAATCCATCACTGATATTTTCTTTTCTTGAAACTCTTTTTGATGGACTCCTTGCAAAGGACTCCCTTACTGCACCAAAAAGCAGCTATGTATTTATATTGTGTAATACTGAGAAATATTGGTTTTAAGCAACTTTTATCTTTAAAATGTTTGCCTTGTTGGCAAATGACCCCCTTCCTACAACATAAATGAGTACTAAATGTTTTATTAAACATAATTGCTTTTTTATTGTTTGAGAAAAACATTGTGATTTTAAAGTGAATTAATTAAATATGAACATCAGCATAATAATAATAATGTATTATTATTGTTTATAAAAAAACATTATTATGCATACTATGCAAAGCAATATCATGGCTAGAGGTCTCATGTAAGACTCATTTATATTATGTGGTGAAAAACATCTTGATATTAAAAAATAATTAAATCTGGACATAATACTACTGCTACTACTACTAATTTTATCATTATTATTATTTTGTTTTGACCTTAAAAATTTTCAGACTCTAGTTTAAGATCCCATGCAGTAAAGTAATGAAAACATAAAAGTAGCACATTAAATCAGTCTGTGTTAAACATGAAAGTATGTATTCCACTCACGTGAACGCTCCCTTATTGGGCACACAGTTAGCATGGGCATGACAGGGCTGGTTGGGCCCGCACAACTGGGTCTGCTGCTCACAGAACTCTCCGGTATAACCCTCTTTACAAGAGCCCTGCTTACATTTACCACTGGATTCTGGATGGTTATCACACACACCATGTATGCATCCACATGCTGGTGTTAGGAGGGACACAAAGAAAAATTGTTACTAAACATCTGGAATATTCTTAAACCCTATGCAGTGAGCTGATGGTGAAGTAAATTTGTACTTTTGTCACAGAATGGGCCGAATTTGTTGTCGACACAGTATTGGCACCGAGATCCTTTAAAATTGGGCTCACACTGGCATGTGCCGTTTCCATTTATGCCCTCTGAGCACTACAACAAAAGAAGATATAAGTCAAGACCTTATGGCACCTAGAATAAATGCTGAATTGTACAGTATGCATGCATGTCAATGTGCATGGTGTTTACCGTTCCATGAGAGGAACAAGGGGCGGTGAAACCACCTGGGCACGGGGAACAGTCTGGTCCAAAAAAGCCTTTACAGCAACGAGGGGTCTGGTCAAGACAAATAATGGCTAATTTGACTGGATCAAATTAACCAGCTAAGCTAACTGCAGCTGCAAATGATGTCATATCCTATGATATTAAATGCAGATAAATAGTAGTGAATCAAATACTCACATTCTTTGTTTCATTGCAAAAGAGGGAACAGCCCAGGGTGGGTATAATTATGCCAAAAGTCTCCTTTTTAAATACACAGCCTTTGGTGAATACATCCTGAGAATGAGGAGACCACAAAGTTAGGGGTTGCAAATATAAAAGAGGCACAAATCACTGTCACTATACACAATTTCACTCCAGCTTTAATGAACAGTTCACCCAAAAGTGTAAATTTGTTTAAAATGACATTAATTGATGGACTGGAGTCTTCTGGATTGCTTATGGATATTGTGATGCCTCTTATTCTGAAGGCACCCATTCACAGCAGAGGATCCATTGGTGAGCAAGAGGTTAATACATTTCTACAAATCTGTTCAGAGGAAGAAAGAATCTCATATGGTCTCAAGGTGAGTACAATTTTGGGTGTACTATGTCTTTAATGCTTACACCTCTGTTAAGACTAAAAGGCAAAATTTAAAAGGTTTTATTTTTCAATTTAAGCTTTGCTGTTTTAAATTATAGCATGCACTAATGATTATTTCTGAAAAAGTTACCAGTGATTCACCAGTTGGACAGGTAGATTTGGAGACGAGTGTACAGCTAACACATGGACCCTGTAACAAAAAGACAAAAAGACACACGTTCTCATATCAGTTTGTTAACAATCACTGAAGAAGGTGGCCAATTTATTATGCATGTGAAAAAAACAACAACTTTAAAGATAAAATGTATTATTCTCTTTAAACCTTAAATTTAATAATACCTTCAAGACAGAATGGTGTATCTGTATATACAGCTAAATTGTTATGACTGGTCAATACAAGTGGAGATGATCGATTGGGCTTACCTTAATAATATTGGTTTCTTTGATGTCACACCTGTGAGGTATGATGGGCTCTATGGACGAAGGGATAAGAATCCCCTCCAGTGAATGAAGACGGCCGTTCTTCGCTTCAACATCCAGTTCTAGAACCGACTCCCCATTGACCAGGATTTGACCCTATATGTGACAGAATCAGTGGTTACATAAAGTATTTGGACATTTAAATCACAATTAAAATATTTGAATTTCAATGCATTATTTCAGTGGCATTGGTGTAGTAACAGCAGGTGTAGTTCATCACATTAACTATGAATATTAACCAACATTTGATCATCAGAATGTGTATAACTATACTTTTTGTGTTACCTTTCAATGGTACATTAACATTTTAAATATTTTTTTTAAATTGAAACAGTTAGCTCATGAGGTCTGTCTAATTTTTTTTTTAAATAATAAGTCTATTTGACAATGAATCCCACATATCTAATGCAATGGCATTCATGTTTCTAAGGTGCTCCCAAACTTTTTTTTGCAATATTTTTATTCTAAAAATCTGAAACAAATATTTTCTCTTTCAGTTGAATTAATAAAGGATTGTTACTTGCCATAAGTTAAATATATTAAGTTTCTATAAACATATTTTAGAAACTTAATTTTCTGTAAAGCTGCTTTGCAACGATTCGTATAGTAAAGAGCGCTATATAAATAAACTTGAATTGAACTTACAGCAGTCGTTACATTAAATGTCAGGACCTGGTCAGCTAAGGTCACAGCACGAGGATTTGACACAATGAAGCTGGCACTCAGCTGTAGACAGATAAGACATTAATTTCAATTCATTAGTGACCTAGAAATGGATTTGAACACACACATTTGCACACATTCACACACAAACCTGAGAAGTGGACACTATGTGATTGCGCATCAGTTCAAGTAGTTTTGTCTTACCCTAAATTGGGAGAAATGAGAAGAAAATATATAGTGATGTGTCTGGATAGAACATACATATAGAGAATGTAACATTAAAAAAAATATTTTTTTTTTTATATACAGTTGAAGACAATTTTTTTTTTTAAATATTTCCCGTGATGTTTAACAGAAAGACAATTTTATAAACAAAGCATTTTTAAACATAATAGTTTATTCAGGAAGATTGTAGTGTTTGTAATACAAATAGAAATAAACGTATAACCAAGAATTTAAAAAAAGTCTACTGGTCAAAATTATTAGCCCTCTGATGTTAATAGTCAATAGTGTATCCCTTTTGCTTGATAACAGCCTTTAGTCGTTTGCTGTAGTTCTCAACAAGTTTCAAGCATGTCTCCTGAGGAATGACAGCCCATTCTTCCTTAGCAAATCTCTCAACCTCCTCCAGATTTGTTGGTCTTCTGGCACTTTAGTGTGCCCCACAGATTTTCTATTGGATTCAAGTCTGGGCTTTGTGCAGGTCAGTCAAGTACACTCACTTTGCTTATTTGGAGGTATTTCTCAGACAAAATGTCGACCCAAACCAAGTTTTCTTGCAGACTTTCTGTGGTTGTCTTTCAAAATCTTATTATAGTCTTCCTTTTTCATGTTTCCTTCAACCCTGATGAGATTCCCAGTACCAAACACACTGAAACATCCCCCCAGCATTATACTCTCACCACCATGGTTCACTGTGGGAACGTTGTTCTTGGGGTTGAATGCCTCTCCCTTCTTTCTCCAAACATAGGCAACATCTCTATGGCCAAAAAGCTCTAGTTTTGTCTCATTTGACCAAAGGACACGTTTCCAGTATGCATCACGTTTCCCCAGGTTGACTTAGCAAATTTCATTCTTGCTTGGAGGTGTCTCTTCTTCAGAAGTGGAGTCTTTCTTGGTCGGCAACCTCGCAGTTCACTCCTGTGCAGGGTTCTAGTGACTGTCTTCATTGAGACATCAATTCCAGACTTGGTTAAGTCATTAACTAGTGTCCAGGCAGTTGTTCTTGGGTCTTGACAAACCTCTCTCACTAGTTTTCTTTCCAAAGTTTTTGAAATCTTTTGCTTCCTGCCTCTGCCCGTCTTGTTCTCCACTGTGTTGGTCTCTTTAAACTTCTTGATAATGCTTCTGACTGCAGTTCTTGACACTTGAAAACGCTTTGATAAATGCGTGTATCCTACATCTTTATGAGCATTAACAATTCTTTCTCTCAAGTCCAAACTAATTTGTTTTGTCTTTGCCATGATGACAGTGCATATTTTACCAGTTGTTTTGCAAGATACTAATCCTCAGCTTAAAGTGTGATATACATGCTTAACTAGGTTAATCAGGCAAATTAGGTTAAATTGGCAAGTCATTGGACAACAGTGGTTTGTTCTAAAGCAAATCAAACTAATAATTTCTTGAGGGGGCTAATAATATTGACCTTAGCATTTATTTATTTTTTTTAATTCTTTTATTCAAGCAACTTTAAGAAATCAGACTTTCTCTAGAATAAAAAAATAATAGAAAATAATGTGAAAACATTCACTTGGGAAATATTCAAAAACAAAATGTGTAAAATTTCACATTTTTTCTTCAACTGTATATATAATATATATATCTAAAATATATATATTTTTGCACTGTACCTCCTCTGAGGTAAGGAAGTCTAAATAGCCAGGCTTCAGGAAGGTAAAGGCTATATTTGTTGGAGCAAAAAGTGTGTAAGGTCCCTCTTCTTGTAAAACAGTTGCCACATTGCTTTTCTGAGAAAAAGAAATATCAAAGGGTTCATTTTTACTGTAATTTTAATCCACTAAATGGAGCCTTGGTGAGCACAAGAAACTTCTTTACAAATCTTACAAAAGTAACATATAATAACTCATAATTTATTTGAATAAAGTGATTAAAGCATTTGAAACAGAAGGATGATATGTTTTATACGGTTATTAAATAAAAAAAAAGTGAAATCAGCTATACACTATAACAAATTAAAATGTGCTGATAACAGGACAATATCCAATTAATTTTACAGACATTTCTGTTAACCTTAAAACAACTCTAAATAATTCAATAAAGTGCAAAATTCTAAATGCAGGTAAATCTTCAGATTTCTTCATAATACTAACGTGCATTGTGGCCTATTTTTATGAATTACTATTCTTTAAATATTTGGCCTATAATAAAAAACATTTCTAGCACAGGCCAAATGTCCCTTAAAATAGGGATTAATTACTTAATTAGTTACCTCAAGAAGAGATTTAAACTGAGAGAATTTTCCATTTCCTGACAGAATCTGCAACAGGTTTTCCTTTAAACAAAATAAGAGACAAATAAACTTGCTGGTCTTCCTAAAAAAAAATCAAAAACAACATTAATGTAACACAAATCCACAAACCTCTTTCTCGCTTATTACAGTGGACGGAACTGCATCCATCAACTTATCAACCAAATGGATGATTCCATTTGAGGCAAAGATATCTGTCTCCACAAGTGCTGTTTTCTTGCGGCTGCCATGAAGACGGATTTTTATCTGGTCTGCCTTGAAAATAGAAGTTTACCAATTTGAGAAATTATGTATGTATTCTCTGTCATCATAACACACACAATGAAACATAAACAGATCTGAGCAGGAAAGAGTTAAGGAAATAAACAGGATGTGATGATTCCGCTCTTGAATCCTGCATTTGCACATCCTTGAAAACAAGTGGGGCGGACATAGACACACACACACACACAGCCTGTATTCAGTCACCTACATCTGTCAATGATTCGGCAGCCATGCCGGTCAGAGTGTAGTAGAGGATTCCCTTCTTCAGCGAGTCAGAGTTGACCTCTCCCGCAACCATGTGCAGTTTAGTGAGATAGCGGGCTCTCATCTCATTAGCCAGCAGGGTTTTCACCTGGAACAAAAGCATGCCTTAGTGTTTGTTTAAATATATTCACCTTATTTTGCAACATGCAACTGAACTGTTGTCTGTGAAATGTGTGAAACTTCAGTTTATTAGCTGCTATAAGTACAGTATAATAATAACTAAAAGAAGAGATTAGACCAATATAGTAAACATTTCTATGAGGGAAGCGAAGCTTGTTTGGCGTGCTGCTAAGGGAGGAAACTCAGGGTTAGAAGGGCTGCCGAGCCCTAGGGTGAACAGCCCTAAGGGCTCGGGAGAGGGAACAGGCGGACAGCCGATTTCTAATCCTGAGTGCCCCCTCAGAAAAGAAGGAGGAGCAGGGGAGGAGGGGGGATACTGCGATCGAGATGAGGAAGGAAAGGGGCTACAGATATTTATAGGGCGAGTTTAGGAATCTGATAGGAAGATAGGATAATTGGAAAATTAGAGAGGCGGAGATCATATATAACTGCCTTCGCGCCCTCCTCCCAAAATGAGTTTGATAAACTATATTTATTGCTGGTTTGGTACTGGTCTAATTGCTGCGTCTGTATGATGCAGAAATATTCTGTTTCAAATAAATGCTTTATAATTATCAAGCAACCTTTAAAAATGTGTGATGGTTTGCTCAAAAATATTACACATTACACAAAACAACTTTTCAGAATTGATAATACAAGAAATGTTTCTTAAGCAGATTAGAATGATTTCTGAATGTGATACTAAAGACTGAAGTAATGATGCTGAAAAAACCTTTGTTTCATCACAGGAATAAAACAATGCATTTTAAAATATATAAAGCAAAAAAAATTCAACTGTATTAATATTTCACAATATTTCTATATTACATAATATTTATAATTACAACAATATAATAAAATAATATGATAAGAAATAAAAGAACTGGAAGCCTCACATATTCAAGATGCATCTGATCCTACGTTAAAAATAAGGGCATGCGATGGATGTCTATGTTGATACGTGTGTCTATGTTGTTTAACTCACAGATGTGCCCTTAAAAGCCTTGTTCACTGGTACAAACACAGTAAATGGTCCAAGGGAGGTTAAGGGCCATGACATGAGTTTATCTGAAATAAAGCAGAAATAAAATTAGCACACGGCTACGGTGTTTATTTTATTTATTGTTAGGAACTTTAATATGTTAGATAATGTCAACACCTAAATGAAGCTGAGGAAAAAGTGATGTCTGAACATCACTTCCTCTGGGGTGGCTCTAATTTTGAAACTGATGAAAACCCAACCCTGAGATTACAGCCCACTTACTGAACAGTGTGATGGCACTTGAGAGTTGACCCGTCCACTCTCCTCCTGGCTTCGAATTCAAGTCCTGCAGCTGCTGAATTATGTTGCCAAAGCATATTTTTCCATTTCCAAGGTAACCTTCACGGCACTTACAGCTGAAATATTTGAAATTGAAGGCATAGTTTTGAATATGTGGAAAAACATCCATTAAAAATCAACCAAACAATTGAGAATTTGTTGCCTACTCGACTGTTCCTGGTTCAACTGTGGCACAGGTGGCATATTTATGGCAGGAGTCTGGTTTGCACATATCTTTTACAGTGCAGCCCTTCCCTTCAACAAACTTCTCAAATCCCTCCAAACACTCACAGTGGGACTGTAGACAACAGCAGCATTGTGAAGATGGCAAACCATAATCAAAGCAATGGGTGCATTCAAGCTGCTCAAAAAAGAGCAAAAGAGCGTTTACAAACACACCTTTCCAGGGCCATCATACACACAGCGTGTAGAGCCAGATGTGCAGTTGCCCAGGTTTGTCTGGCACGGGTCGATGGGCATGCAAACACGGCCGTCGCCGCTGTAGCCTTCTGTACATGTGCAGACATGCTGGTTCGGTCCTGTATGTGCGCACACTGCGTTTGCATGGCACACGCCTCGCAAGCAGGGGTTAATTGCTGCATAAACAATGTGAAAAAGACACAATAATCATGTTTTGACCCACAAAAGTTTTGTTGCTTTTAGTAGTTTGAAATTAAAAAAAATTAAACTTCAGTGTGTGTGTGTGTATATACACAAAGAAATTGTTGAATAAAGTGCACAAAAATTATTCACATGGCTCATAACCACTGATGTCACATGTCAGTTGCATTGCTGTCTATGCAGTGTCAGAAAGCTCTTGGATTTCATCAAAAATATCTTAATATCGTAATTAATGACAGACTGTTCTTTTTTGGGTGAACTAACTTTAACAAACCACACCCATTGGCAGTGTAAGTGCATTACTCACATGTACACTGGGTTCCATCACCTTGGTAACCAGGTTTGCACCTGCACAGAAGCTGCCCTGTGGACATGTCCTCTATACAACGAGAATTCGGCCCACACCGCAAAGCAGCACATGCTGGGAGTTCTGACCAGAAAAAAACCCACTAACTTATGTGCTGCTCCAATGTCACATGTATACACAGAGAAATTCTCCAAGGCCTTACCTCGATCACAGTCTATGCCGGTGTACCCAGACAGACATGTGCACTGCCCTGAGCCCTTCACACCACTGTCGCATATGCCATTCTTGCAACTGCATACTGGATAGCACATGCAGCAGTTAGAGCACAGAACCAACACCAACAAAACCCAAATCAATCAATCCTGTTGTTCAGAATGAAAGGAGACTCTTACCGTTACTGCATGTGGATCCATATAAGTTTGCTTTACAATCCTCGCAAGCTGTTCCGATGAAACCTGGCTGCAAAAAAAGTCCAAAACGTCACTTCAGATGCTCAATAAGAGTGTGTTTGTTTCAGACAGAAGAAGAGCAGGAAAATAAACTTACTGCACATGTGCAAGTTCCATTGCCTGCTATACCATCAGAGCAGACTCCATTACTACTGCAGGGTGTCGCTGCTGATCCTGGACACTCTATTGACAGAATAAAGCATTCCTTTCATTAGATTTCATGATAAAGAAAGGGAAAATCCTTTAAATTTTTCTTTATTCAATCAGATAAAATGGCCAATATCAATCACACATTGGACATTAAAACAGTAGAGAATTGCACTAGCATCACCAAGGTTATGGGTTTGCATGAATTGCATGAATTTAACTCTCATGTTGAGATCTGGTAACTTTGTTATTTTTAAGGATTTTTTTCCCACCTAACAAAATTCATTTGTAAATCTCACATTTTGCTATAGTTCTCCCAAATAATGGATTAAACTTTTTTATTGACCTTTTTTGATTTTGGCAAAATTAACCACAAATAATGCTTTCCACCACCCCAAAAACGAAGTGCATAAGCTCTGATCACTGAGGCCTACAACCAATCATTTTTTTAAAAAAAGAAATACAAAAATTGTGTTAACTGAAAGAAAGCAAGTTGAAAGGAAGACTGAATCCAAGATTTGGTGATAATATTGCAAATTAGTACATAGTACAAGTACATAGTTTTACATTTTGCTAAGTCAAGGTCAGAAAGAGGTCAGGAAGACTGATATGACAGTTCTCTGTTCAGTTTGTGTGCGACCAATCTGAGATCATTGTGTCTTCTAAGACTGATCTGGGGTCAGTGGGTCTGGGGTGGTAGGGTCTCTGTGAGAGGATATGAGTTAGCAGAGTTTCTGTTCTTCAAATGGGCCCTTGTCTGTTCCACTGTTCCCCTCACTCATCCTTTCCTTCCCGCCATTGTTGCCCTGGACACTTAGTCCTGACAAAATCCCTTCATTGAGATCCTTCCCAGCAGATCATACACACACACATCAGCCACAGACGTGGCATGACAAATAAAAACCACGCTTGCAGAATATGCAGACAGTTAGTCATGAGCAGACCCACTTTCTGCACATTCTTCACATTTCCTATGCTTACTGTGAAGGAAAATAAGTAGACTATTAATCTTCACAAAGTTTAAAACGGAATGGTTCTGACAAGAACAATGCTATATGTTGCTTCTCTGCAAATCAGATTTCTGAACAGCCTAGCTCAGAATTTGACAGGAAAAAAGCATTTCCTCCCATAATGCTTCACTAAGCTTCAATAATGCTGACCCGTCTCATAGACACAAAGGTCAAATCATTTAACTCTTGAAGAACAATGCAGGAAGTTCTGCTGATGAGAGACCAAAGAAACCAAGACAACACACGGTAACTTAAGTGCTTGACTCAGCGAACTCAAAGTGGGATCTGTTTGAGTGCTGACAGACAGAGGAAATACTGGAAATGAGACCTCCACAGTGTGTTGGTCAGCAAATTCCAGTGGTACGAAGGCCTGCCATATCCCTCTTTGAGGGAAGGAAGTACACAAATCCCTTGTTCCACAGCGGCTCAAAACTTCCTCTCATAGTGTGTGACAAGACACACAATAACATGTCAGCTTATATGTACTGGATGTACAGCTCCCTCAGGAGAAACCACTGTGAGAAACAACACAGACATGGTGTCATTATCACATAAAATGTTAAAAATGGAAACAGAAAGGATAAATTATGCCTTCCAAATACTGACAACTGTGGAAGGTCACATTTACGCATATTGGATTTATATCCCTAGTAGAAAAAGAATGCTAATGGAATTTCTATCGTAATTTGAAAGCGATCCAAAAGGATCTTATTGGAATCAAATAAGAATTCTAATAAGATCCTGCCGGATAAACAAAAATTCCTACTTCCTAGTTTATTATCCGGATCGTGTTTTATTTTTAGAGAATGCTCGCTTTGGTTGTTTATGTTATCTCATTACGATCTCTTAGCACTGGTTATGAGAATTACGAGAAACCGTCATAAAAATGTTTATGAGTTATGAAAGAAATTCTGTTCGAATTCCTTTCGCATCTATTTGGACTGGGAATGCTAGTAATAAAGTTCTGTTTTTCAACTTCTTTTCCCAAGAGCAGCCATGCTTCCCCTTGTTTGTGTTTCAGTCTTGTTAGTGGTCACATCAGGATAGTTCCTCTCCGACTCTTCCGATCAAAATATTCCCTCAGTGTATCTTCGCTTACAGAAAGACGGAAATACCAAATGCCATTTAAAATGTGTAAAAATTGGATAAGAACACAACAGCCGCTTTTAGGTGATATTCATCTGGTTTAAGAGGTCATAGGTTTTCTATGGAGCAGATTTAAACACAATTCTACATAAACAACCACAGAATTCTTCTTCATTGGCCTCAAACTCACCAATGCAGTCATTGCCCCAGTAACCTGAACAGCACCTGGGCTCCATCGTGTCTTTGTAACACTCGAAGGAACAGCCTTTGACAGACAAAGCCATTGTGATGTGATACCTAAACACACATAGAGAGATTACTGCATAATTTTTATGCCTCTGCATTTTGTTTATGCACAAAGGAAACACCTCGTCTTGTCACAAAAGCTGTTAATGACCTGTTAACAGTGGATTTTTTGGTCAGAATGCACCAAATGTGTATGTGTATGTGGAATACACATACCTGCAGTCCCTTGTGCTTTTCTCTGGCTGCCTCTTGATATAGTCATCAGGACATTTTACTAAAGACGTCAAGGAGCAGGAATGACACTTTGATTTAGTCACCACCTGGATGTTCTGGTCACAGCGGTTCTGGTCACAGACATCAACACAATCACACATAGCATATTAATTCTTAAAACAAAAAGCAAACTGTTCAGTGCAATTCTCTCAAATGGCATTTTCACAAAACTTATAAAGTTGGAAAGCATGCTGGATCTTAACACCTGTCACTGATTTTCCAAGGAGATTTACCTGATTCGTTCATGACCTTACAGCTGGCCAATAACATTCGCATGATTATTTTAGCCAGCATTCCACTGTGCATGTCAAACGATACTCAAGAATTGCTTACATAATGTGTCTTAAAGTGCTACAATTTCCACATTTTTAACTGCAACCACAGAAACATTCTTCAACTAAATATAGAGAAAGTATCCCTGGAAACAGATATGAACATCAAAGAGAACTGCATGTTTATGTTGCTCTGTGCTCGATTGTAGAATAACAAATATCTAAACAGGAAAAGGAAATAGAGGGAGCTTTGATTTGACAGATTTCAACTGATTAACCTTGGAAAGCATATGTGTCAGTACAAGTAAACCAAAACAAATTACTTTCTCTACTAGTTTGTTAAAAAAGCATATTGCAATATGGCTGTTAAAAGCAATATAATGACACTGGTTAACACGCATATTACACACGTTGCATGAGTGGGCTATATGTGTGAATCTCACCTGTGGCGCTGCACCAGCCATCCAGAATATGTCAGCCCCCAGCAGTAGGATCAGACCTCCGCAGATTGAGTTTAAGATGAGCTTCATTGGTAATTATACTTTCTGTTTCTCTCTCTCACTCTAAGTCTTTCTGGCTCTCTGAGGTCCTTCACCAGACTGTGGCCACACAAGTTGGCCTTCTGCCTTTTCAACAGTTCCTCCCTCTCACTTTCCTGTATCACAACACCACGAGAGTCAGGGGGGGGCGACACCTTCCCCTAAAATATCAGGCAAATGCCTATATCCATTTCATACTACACATAAAATCATCACTCTCTCATTAGATAGATAGACAGATAGATAGATAGATAGATAGATAGATGTTTTATTTTGAAAATGAGATATTATTATTTATTTTTGGCAATGAGACAATTATAGAAGCTTTAGCTATAGTTTCCACTAATTAAAAAAAGTGACATTAAAAATATAATTCCATGTTGTTTCTGCCAAGAAAGAAATAAGCGTTTTATCTCAAAAAATTGACTGTTCTCACAATTTATCACAATTAAGCTAATTATATCTAACTCTCATTTATATCTTACGATTTGAAAAAAGAATTCTGAGTTTACATTACACTTCTGTTTTTATTTTTGACACAGAATAAAAATAATAATCATAATTGCTACTTTTTTCTCAGAATTGTGATTTTACACTGCAAAAAAATGCTGTCTTAGACTAGATTTTTGTCTTGTTTCCAGCCAAAATATCTAAAAAAACTCAAATCAAGAAGGATTTTCTAGACAAGAAAAAATTATTGTCTTGTTTTTAGAAAAAAAGTTTTTACTTGAAACAAGCTAAATAATCTGCCAGTGGGGTAAGCAAAATAATCTTGTTTTCTGTTTGAAATAAGATTATTTTGCTTAACCCACTGGCAGATTATTTTGCTTGTTCTAAGCAAAAGATCACTTAATTTTGACTCGTTTTTTCTGAAATCAAGAGAATATTTTTCTTGTCTAGAAAATTCTTCTTGATTTCAGAATTTTTAGATATTTTGGCTGGAAACAAGACAAATAAAACTAGTCTTAGAAAGCATTTTTTGCAGTGTATGTGTCCAAATTTCGACTTGTAATTTGATATCTTGTAATTCTGAGTTTATATCTTGTATTTCAGACTTTTTTTCCTCAAAATGTCAGAATTTAGAGATATGAAGTCATAATAATTTTTTGTTAATCTTGTGGCATACACAAGCTATCATAGATCTTGGTGCCATCATGTAGAGATGTGGAAAAATATGTTTTTGACGCAACACATTTACGATCATGACGACCAATCAACAAATATTTTGCTGAATAGTTGGTGACCAATGCAGCTAGAAAGCTATTCAATTTCCAGAAACTGTTGTATGTATGTGTACTGAATAAATACAGCTGAAAGCAGAAGAATCACAGGATGTCCTCACTCATAAATAAGCCAAGTGGTCAGGTGAAGATACCCTGTCACACACACAGACTTCCTTTATGTCTTGCTGCATCATGACTTTCCTTTCATAGTTCCAGAACTTTCCTACCAAGGAATTTGTTGTAGACCACATGCATGTATAATATATATATTTGGGTTTGAGGTGGTTAGTATGAGAGCGCACATACAGTGCTGCGTTTTAACACTTGTGCATGTGTTGCTTGTTGTTTTTCCCACTGCTTAGGAAAACAAATGAAAAACTGCATGACCACCCGCTCAATTATCGTTTCTATGTGCCAAAAGCTATTTAAAATGGTTCTCTGAAATCTGCTCTGAATGGACTCTCAACCAGCTGTAAAAAATCAAACACGTTTTTATCCCATTTAAACTGTAATTGACACCCCAACCACAAGAACACAATGTACTATACAATATGCTAACAATGAACGTATGCGTTCCTACTCACCACAAGAATTATTTGACCGAGTTGGGTTCTTTCTGTTTAGAAGGGATTTGTTTCCTGAAATTGACATTTAAACATGAGTTGGGGTTTTAAAAGAGATGATTTAGGACATTACACGTTTTCATGTTCATATGCATTTTAACACATTTTATCTGCACTCGATTGCTTTGCAATACTTAAACTGACCTTAACCTGTGTTTATCTTAGTTGTTAGGGTTAGGAACATTCTGATCTAATTTTTTTGTTGTTTTTTAACATTCGCTTTGTGTTGTGCAAATTATTTGATTGTGTATCAATGATATGTTATTTATATGTGAATGATCCACTCACAATCAATCATTAGATGAAATAATGAACACATATCTAAATCTCAAGCTGTTCAGTATTAAACAGTATGTGTGAAATGGCAGTTTGACCATCTTAAGGTGGCAATTTTAAAGGTTTTAAGACACAGAATCTACCCATTTACATTAATCCAATCTTTTTTAGTTTATAGCGGAATTAAGTAATACTGTACTCCTTTTTACTGTTCTAAAGTAAATGAAAAAATGCAAAGATTTACATTTATTTACATCAAGATTTAAATGTATGTAGTGCACATTCTCAATACTCCAAATGGAGCAAAATATAGGCCTACAGCTACAAACTTTTTAGGCCTTTTACTTACTAAAAAATTTTTTTCAGCATAGTTTTGATTATTATAATAATTCATAGGCCTTGATCCAAAAGGTTTTACAGAATTAAAAGTTTTCCTGTGGCATCAGGATGTAAAACCTTTTTGAGTTTAATGAAACCTTCATTTTCTAAGCATTTTAGTGCTAAAATAATGATTAATTGTCAATGTCTTGAATCAGTCTCCCTCTTGTAGTCCTCTCTGGCTTGTAGCCTTTGTGACTCCACCAGAGGGAGGCAGATACCATCATGTCACTGATGGATGGATTCACTCTGTTTATATTCCCCACATATGTACACAAGACCAAAAAAGTTAGTCAAGTTTTTATATGAACAGAACGTATGAACTGTATGATGAATTGCTTAAAAAATATTCATAGCTCTATGGTGAGATATAGTAAGAAAGAAACAAAGAAAACATACAGGATGAATTAAGGCCGAGCGGGCACTAAGACGTGTGTAGAATCTTAACATTGACTCTGCAGCAGTTGTTGTGGGAATTGTTGACATTTAAGCAACAGTTATTGGCAGGAAAACAGAGCCGCCAATCCAAAACCCCTCAGGCCTTAACCAACACAACCAGACACAGCCACGAGCCCCTACAGACTTCTGGGAAGGCGTACAGAGCATGGCACCACTCATAGAGCATGCAGGAATGGGCCAGTGAAAAAAGCGTGACTCTTGGCTTCGGATGTAATGCTATGCTTGGATGGACGTAACTGATCATTCACATACTGAGACAAAAGATGAACGATGATCGGGATGAGCGATGACCCTGGTCTCCACAGGCCAGCGTGGATCAAATTAACATCCAAAACATATTGTGCGTGTGTGCATGTGGTCGCACCACCCACTGCGATGCATTCAGTCTCGACTCGACAGCACACACACAGAAAAATTGAATAATTTCAGAAAAAAAAAATCTATTCAGCTTAAAGGAATGTAAAATATGGCATGGACATGCCTCAAAAAACCTCTGGGGCTCAGCAAATAAAGAGTATAAAAGGCAGAATAATTTCATTAACGTATAAGGAAGAAGGATTCTTCCATTTATTAAATGACTGAATTTCGCCTTCAGAAATATTTGTCTTTGTTTTAACAGTCGCGCTGTTTTTTCCTCACCGAACTACACTTCCAAAATATTAAGAAACAGTTTCGTCTCATTAGCAATGACATTTCAAGTATGATTTAACCATTAAACACATACTAAAAAGAAAGAAGGCACTGAGGAAACCAAGAGGTTGGCAGCCACCTGAGCTGTTGGCTTTGTCTCAGAGAACAGATGCGTCCACGTGGACTTCTTTTGTCTGCTTTTCTCTCCAGAATGGTAGGCACCAGGTTTCGAGGGCTGAAGGTCTGAGCACCGCTCTTAAAAATATAGCCGGAAGGCTGCAGGGATTTAAGTTTTCAGTGGAATTGATTTGGGAATCACTGTCTGTAATTCATCAACTTGGTGCCCAAGGGGTGCAGTATTGACCAGAATGATAAAGGTTCTATCTGCAAATCTATTCTAGGGTAAAAGAAAAAAATCTCATTTATCGATACCAAGAATGATGTTAAAAAAAGAGTAAGAAAACTGCAACATTTCCAAAAGGGAATTATTTATTGGATGGAATTGGGTTGAGAGAGTCAGTGTAGAGAATAATCTGAAGTGATTTTACACAGACAAAAAAAGTTTTTAAGAAAGCTTGATGCAACTTCCACTCAGCGGTAAATACAACCACATGAGAATGAACAAGCAGGCATTCAGAGTGAAATCACGAAATGCAGCATGAGCGAGACTTTCCAGACTTTAATAGATTTGCCGGCATGTGCAAGAACTCACAGGATTTTTTCCTTCTGTCACTGGACAGAAGATCTCTGATATGTTCTACGTGTGTTGCCGTAAATTGTCACCGTTCTGTTGGCTGGAATGTGGCTACATAAAAGGACCACTT
The DNA here is from genome assembly GCA_032359235.1 of Enteromius mattozi. NCBI lineage: Eukaryota > Metazoa > Chordata > Actinopteri > Cypriniformes > Cyprinidae > Enteromius > Enteromius mattozi. Next base: position 888,025 of record JAUMHE010000066.1, on the reverse strand, counting down.
GCATTAGCATTTAAGGGCCGTTTAAGAGAATGCAGCCATGGTATTTGGCACAACTCTGTTACTTCTAGCAAAGCACTACTCTTTCAGAGATGTGTGTGTGTGTGTGTGTGTGTGTGTGGGATTAGAGCTTAAGAGGAATGGAATGAGACACAAACATCAGTCACAAGAAATAAAAACCAAACAACCATGATTTGTAATTTAAAATATACACTTAAATTGTATAATGATAAATCTGCTATCGCATCTGTTTTCTACACTTTTGGGAATTATACTTGTTTATTTATTTAGGAGGTAAGGAACAGACGGAGAAACATCAGCAGTCACAAGCAAAAAGAACGTACAGGGTCTCTAAAATTTTTTATTTAAGTTTAATGACATTTTTCAGATTCAAAAATGAGGTGAAATAGCACACGTCCATTGTTCATAATTTAATATGTACATTTATATCGTGAAATATATAGCTAAAATTGCAGAATACATCTTTTGGGAATTATTTCTGTCCTATTCAAGGGATTCTTATTTGCAAAAGATTGTATAAAAAATATCTTGGTATATTATCTACATAATTCCCACTATAATTCATCATTAACTATAAGAGCCCTCAATGCAAACCCAAACAAAAGCATCTTTTTAAACTTTTTCTGCTGTATTTTAGTTCCCTTTATGCTCCAGTTATACTCCACGGTCACTATATACAAAATGGCTTGATTCCCACTTGAAGCCCATGGGAAGAGTTACGCATGTGGACTTAAAAGGGATTATACCATTTCTCCCTGGTTTTGGATTGCCGGTTGCCATGGATATTTTGTCAACACGCTTATTTGTATAGGCCCAACGGGGCTAAGAGCGCAAAGGAGGTCCACTTCCTCTCACGAGATCCCTACCCAAGTAGTAGCTCTACTTGCAGGTGTGCATGTCGTTCATCGTCTCACAGCGGCGACAGCGAACGTAGCAGCACCAGACGAACTTACACTCACAGCGCTCCACGTGTCGCACCACATGTGTGTTGTAGCCCCGCCCACAGCACAGCAGGTTACAGCCATCTGGCCCGGCTGAAGTTCTGTTACACCTACGGCCCCTGGTTCCCGTCACGCCCAAACGCCGGTCCTCCAAGCAGTAATTGGGCGATTTGTTGAAGAAGATTAACTCTTCTTTGCTAATAGGCGTGTGGCGATGGTCTTTGTCCTTACGTCGCACCTTACGTTTAGAACGGTCCACCACCTGAACGCTGTTTTCGTAGCGCTCCTTCAGGTAGGCGCCCACACGCTCGAACGCAGCCATTGTGCGCCAACACGTTTTTACCGCACAAGAACCCGACACACCATGACAGCGGCAGTCTGTCAACATTGTTTTGGCCACCGCCTGCAGAGGAAGAGGATACGGAGATCATTATAGATCTGATCGGTAACAGATAGACACTGGGAAAGCAGCTTGTTTTTCTAGACAATGTAAGCAAGAAATAAATAAGCATGCGGACATGTCAACTGTGATTTCAGCATAAATTCAGCCTTCCAACTTTTTAGCAATTTATTTTGACAGACCTCCTGGATTTCAGGCAAAAACGTGGAACTAATGTACACTGGCGAGAGAGTTTATCCTTTAAACTACATTTCCAAGGACTATATAATTTGTACGGATAAAGCTTTTATGTTCTCCCACCCCTTTGTGTTCTGCACGAAAGCGGAAGGAGTATTTTGTGAGCTGACGACTTTCATAAAATAGGAGCGTTTGTTTGGGTGAAAGATTATGGGGGCCCTTTGCTGACTTGAAATTTGTCTGGCTTAAATGCTTCCAACCAGATCAGTGGTTTAGGGTCTCCAAACACTTACAAGTGTTCTTCAGTCAAGGCTGTGGAATTCGGTGCAAATCATCAGCTTCTCAGATTAATCATGAACATGTGGGGAGATGTAACTAATTTGATCGACAAATTGCCAGAGCTGAAACAGCCCATTACTATTTCTGTTCTTATTTGGTTGCTTTGAAATGGTTTCTCTTGTCAGCCAGAATGAGTCAAATATTCATTGGCTGGAGGAAATTTTCATATTTTAAGGTCATATTTTAAATGGTAGTTGCATACAAGTCCGTAGTCTTGCTTAAAACCTTAAAGTGACTGGGGAAAGTTTACACTGAAATATCAATGTTGAACTGTAGATTAGATGTGTTTACAAAGGAAGCTGTGAGTTCACAAGACTGTCACACTTTTCATATTTACTTCTATTAGAGTGAATTAGTGTCTATGCAGAGAAACACAGCACTGAATTAAGAGCGCTCTCTAGTTCTAGTTCTTTTGCTAGTAGGCAAGCACAGTCACATGCAAATTGAAGCCTCAGCTTCACATATCAATCAAAACGTGAATGGAAAGGCAAAAAAACATTTTCAGTCCTTCCCCAATCAATGAAGTGAAATAGCTGTGATTCAGAAGTAAAATTCCCATTTTCTCCAAAAAAAAAAAAAAAATCTGATGAAAACAGAAGAATTCTGAGCTATGTAAAGCAATGACACAAGCTACTGTAGAAGCTCCAAGTCAGTGTGATTTCAGCTTAAAAATCATGTTTAATTTAACTACTCATAACTCTTAAAAGAGATCAAAGAAGTCACTATGGAAACCAAAAATTGGGAAAAGAGCTTAGAAACTACCACACACTCTCATGAAGCATATCAGATTGATCAGATTACATCATTTGCAATAATAAACAGGATTGTAGTTTATGCTTTTATAGACAACGTTAAGTACAAAGTCTTGTACCTTTGTCTGTTTGTTGAATCTTCATATTCTTTTTTTTGTTACAAATAAAGTTTGGAATGTTATGATTCATCTCAAAGCTGGTTGGTTTCCATCCATGACTTCTTATTAAAGCCTTTATTAAAGTACTTTTAGAAATCCCTATGGCGAAAATGAAGGGAAAATATGCAGGGGCTTCTAAAAAAGTGAGCAGTCACTGTTGTGCATTTCATTTCTTTCAACATATTTCTAACTAGTACTTTAAAGTGTTTAGTTGTTTGTCACCCACCTGTCTCCCAGCCTCGCTGTTATGCTGGTTCATAGTGAGTAGGGTGTCCTCACCACGGGCTGATATGTTCTTTACAGAATTGACAATGAAGCGACGGCTGAACGAAGTCCCGAAGGCGATGTCATCGGAGCACCCGCCCCAGTGCCACCCTTCCGTGGGCGAACCAGTGCCCAACAGGCTCATATCACATGAACACTCCGTCATATTTCCAGCACTGCAAGAGCGGGTGACTGCGTGAACCAGGCCAGCAGCCATTACTGCGTAGATAAAAGCTGTCTCTTTTGTACCTTAAAAAACAAAAAAGAGAATTTAAGCAAGATGCCGATGCAAGTTAAGTACTTAGAAATGATGACACAGTCAAAAAATATGGCAATGCAGCAATCACAGCAGGACATTTGTAAGAAGGGTCTCAGTGCAGCAGTATCAGAGCAGAAGAGCCTGGGAACGTTACTTACATTCATGCAGAGAAACATTCATATCACACTATAAAAATTAGCAAAAATGTTTGGCTGATGGAATTTATTTTTTATCTTAACATCCTTTTAACTGAAATTAATGATTCTGAACATTTTAAACATTAAGTAAAAGGCTCTATACATTTCTTTGGTTCTGATTAAATGTTATTTACAAAAAATATATAAATTGAATTGCAGATCCTAATAAAAATCACTTTATGCAGCTTAAGTTTTAATTGGAGGAAACTAGTTCTAGTCTCTAATCAAATCTAGCCATAAAGTTACACTTATAGTCTCCAGAAAGATCATTTTAATATCTTATATAAAATAATAATTATAATGATTTTTTTTTTTTAATTACATTTGGCTTATAATGTTGATTTTGTCTTATTTACTCTCAAAGATTTATTTTCAATTACTTTTAAGAGAGGTGACATAAACATTAAAGCAAGAAACCTAAAAAAATAGAAGAATAGAATAGAATAGAATAGAATAGAATAGAATAGAACAGAACAGAATAGAATAATAAACCGTTTCATTTCTGATAGTAAATCTAAATGGTGCATATTGTTAGACAGGCGAGATATAATTTCTTGGTTGCGGCTGCATGTAATCAGATGTACAGTATATCAAATTCAGTTTGCCCTTGAATCGAGCTTGAAATTGAACTGCTCTGGAAGAGAAACTTTGGGCAAATCTTGAAAATGGATTCACAAAAATCAAGAAACAAGTTCTACCATTTCAGTTTGACTCTTTGTTTTGTAATCACACTAATCCTGCATGCATTAAATTCAGGGCCAGATAAAGACCATAGTAAATTTAGTATAGAGATTGTTAAGCTAAAACAGATGTGTTTCACAGCTGTTTCAGGAATCAAATCATCTTTTCCATAAACATTTGAAATCAAAACAGTTATGAGGGGGTCAAAAATAGTATTCACAATCAATTTAAAAAACATTCAGATTCTTTAAGCAATTACAAAGTGATGATCTCTCATTATATATTATACAATGGCCACTTGTTTTTTCTTGATTAATTTTGTTGAACTGTCCAAAAACCACATATATATTTTGCATATATAATTTTTAAAAAACTGTTTTTTGTTTTTAGACATAATATTACCATAACCACTAACTTCTGGAGGTGAACAGCCTGCTCTATGAAACTAATATTGTACACCAAAGAAATCATTTCACCTTTTTTTCTAGCCATAAACAGCGATTCTTAAGAAAGAGTCCTTGTTCAGTTTCCGTTAATCTGTTTATCAAAATTTGATAAATTACATTTACTGACTTTTAAGTACAACTATCAGACAGTTATCACCACCCTAATTTGTAATATTTTTCATCTCATGATTATTCAGTCATACTTTACTACTAACTTTCATTAATAAAATTAACCAAAAAAAAAAAAGGATTATAGAGATCAAGCACATTCAAATCAAGTCTATTTGTGACCCTGGACCACAAAAGCAGTCATAAGTGGCACAGGTATATTTGTTGCAATAGCCAACAATACATTGTACGGGTCAAAATGATTGATTTTTCATTTATGCCAAAAATCATTAGAATATTAAGTAAAGATCATATTCCATTAAGATATTTTGTAAATGTCCTACTGTAAATACATCTAAACTTTATTTTTAATTAGGCATTTTGGCAACTTTATTTTCTCTGTATTACGATTTTCAAATAGTTGCATCTCAGCCAGAAATTGTCCTCCCACACATCAACTGAAAGCTTATTTATTCCTCTTTTAGACGCTGTATAAATCTCGATTGAATTTTTTTTTTACTCTTATTTCTGGTTTTGTGGTCCAGGGTCACATTTCAGTATGACAGGTTGCATGCATACCACTGGTGAGCTCGTAGCCGAACACGTTGGGGTCCCGTCGGGTCGAGCAGTTCCAGCGCTCGTGTTTGAACTGCGTTCGGCACTCGGTGATGCCCAGGCGCGCGCCCTCTTTAATGCTCGGTAGAAGGTGCGGCTTGCGCGCGCACAGCTCCTTCTGCTTGTGAGACAGGGGCAAATGCGCGCAACCCAACTTCTCGTGCACTCCTACAGATGTGATGCCCAACCACCTGTGATGCGGAGTAGTGTGACACAAATATCAGAAGCGGTTCTCCTCTCCTGTCGGCCTGGATTGAAACGCCATAACCAGGCCCGAGGAAAAGGAGACAATTTTCAAAAAATTTTATTCCAACATTAATTGACAGTAAAGCAGCATAGCACGTATAATACTCACATCCAACTTCCCTGAGAGCACAAAGGGCAAAGTGAGAGCCACAGAAGGAATAAATGGTAAACTGCATGTATCCCACAACCGGTTTTATCCATGTCCGCTTCATTTAACAAGTCCCGACCTGAACGTTTGGACAAAGACGATTCATACCGATCCACTACATCTAATAGGCAATCTAGCGTTATGTTAATCCACAAACGGCGCTTTTAAATTCATAAATGTCTTTTTCAAGTATCCATTAAGTCGCAGGTACGAACACAAACATCCAACCACCAACAAGTCAACTTCGTCATCGTAAGAACTCTTAAAGACACAAACTGTTATATGCTGCTGTTGGGAAACGCGCATCTCCCGTGAAATGCTCCCACGTCGTGATTGGTCGAACTCCTCATTAATATTCATAAGATAAGACCGTTCTCAACCCTGATTGGACAGATAGGTCTTGGCTCGGAGGCTGGTGAGAGAGGAAGCACAAAGCGAGCGCGACGGATGGGCAGAAAGAATCAGTCATTTCAGAAACTCGCTCGGGATTTTGAGAGATTGAAAGAACTGTGTCACGGATAAAAATGACTTGAGTGTTTAACGGAGCATTTTAACGCAGTGTTTATCATATATTTTAAAGCCAAGAATAAAATAAAAGGCAGGACGGCAGAAAAAGTCAGTTAGATAGGGCATAACAATACATTTAAACGCAAAAACGTTGTTTAATTAATAGGCTACTCTACTTAAGGGCACTCACACGGTGTTTACATCATACAATAACTTTCAGAGACTCGAGTTTTCTATATGTATAAAAATATCTGTAAAAAACGCAATACTTTTAAACGGCCAACAAATTGAGTACAGTAAACTATTTTCCGGGCGCAATGTGTTAAAGATTGTGAGAGTTAATTGCACTTATACAGTAAAGCTTTACGTTTTTTGATGTATTTATGACATGTAAATTTGTTTAAGCAATAACAAAGTGATACAAACTCACTCTTCATCGACATGCGACCGCCAAAAATGTTCGTTATGAAGAGCGCGCGAGCAACGTACAGTACGGTTGTTATGGTTACCTGCAGCGTCAGGTGAAATTGTGCGCTCTGCCTAACGTAAAGTTTTAGCATTACAGAAACGTCATTTCAGATTTTTTTATATGTATATTTTTTCCGTGACTGAATTGGAAAGTTAAAGAATATTGCCATTTCATTACATTTCGATCTTCACTTTTGAAAAGTTTCAATTTAGCTTATTCCATAAAAAATTACAAAAACTAGCCGATTATTAATTAAACGTTCCAGTTGAAGTGCAAATGCAGTTTTAATAAAAGAGCAAAAACGAACAGTGATTAATAATCAACTTTTATAATGACTTTTTTTCATAAGGACTAAGTTAGCAACACGTTTTTTTGATTTGGTGTGGATGAGAGGTACAAAAAAGTTGTTAAAACTGCTTAAATGATCTAATATATATATATATGTTTGCACGGACTACACAGTATGTCATTAAAATACAACAAATGAAAATCAAATTAAATGTAAGAATAAAACATTTGATAAATTCAAGAAGCAATGTGTTTTAAATTTCGAAAATATACATTTTTAATTGTTCAGAATAAGTGACATTCATGATGTTGGAATCATAGATTTCATGCACAAGTTACAGAGACAAATATCTTGGAATAGCTCTTCATAAACATCCAAAACATTTGACAATAAATTCTGACATTAAAAAGAGAGTTATCACGCGCTGCGGAATACTTACAGGTCAACACATGGTTTCATTTCACTTCAAGTGGAAATAGCGTTCGTGCCCATACTGAGCTGAGCTTAACAACTGGTGGGAAGATAATTTTATGGGATATTTCAAATAATCCTACTAATTTTCTCTCTCCACAAACCACTTCCTGTTTAATGTAAATTATGGACAAATAAAACATCATGCATTCCAGCAATTTAGAGTAAACCCAGCAACAATATAAAAATGTTTACCATCAAAACAGTATAAATATCCTCTTTTTTGTAAACAGCACTTATAACATTTTACACAGATTATTATTAAAGGCACTGGAAAAACACTGGTAGAAAAATAAATGTGTGAGAAACATAAGACAGTACAATACAATATACTTCATAAGACCTTTGGCATAGAAAATATTTCATAAATACTTGTGAACCTGGCATGTGAAGGAAAGGCGGTGTAAAGCTAGACTTCAAAACGTCGACCGAGCTTCCATAAAAGTGACAATGTGAGGCAGGGTGACATCAAAGGCACTCCACAGCGGCCGCCAAACGTTCCCAAAACACACTGGGAACATCTCGGCCGGTGGTTCAGCGGTAGCAGCATTGTGGGAACGTTGCATGAGCGTTGCAGGAAAGTTTTTGCAAGGCCGTTTGATTGGGGAAGCCACTGCCTGCCCTTAAGCTGCAGCTGCCAAAGTCATTTGGCAGGGCATCAGGGGGTCTCATTGAATCCCCCCCCCCCCAGACCCCTTTTCCATCTGGATCGCTCTACACAAAAACAGACACCTACCTAACTCGTCCTCCAATTTACCTCTTTGATCCAGCATATGGTTAAGTCGATTCGGTGTGCACAGTTTAGCCCTTGTACGCAGATTTCTCAACACATTTTCACAGCTAATCTTACAGACACATACACACCTGAAAAACACGCACAGGTTAGCGTCACCAGCCGCTTATTGTCTTTTAGTCACTGTTGGCGAATGGTCCCGTTGATGGCGTGATTCACACACATCCTGCTGAGGAGGATCTCTGAATACACCGCGTTTACTGGTCCCTTTACATGGTAGGACATGTCTGGTTGAGGCGACGGTTCCTCATGCTCTCGAGGCCCTGTTTGCTCATTGGCCGGGTTCCCGTTTTCTCCACCGAGCCTCAAGATCTTTAGCTTTCTGTGAGAAGCAGCGGTTGGAAAGGGAAGCTTATAGACCTGCAAACAACGTAATATAAAGTCACATTCGACTTCTTTAGTAGCTAATCAGTGACCGATTGCAGAGGGAATCAAATAACGTTATACATCTATCTGTGTGTGGTACATTTTTTAAATCAGGGATTTAGCCTTCATCCCATTTCAGTTTTATATCCTCTTAAACTGCCAATTCTTATTAGCTCCCTGCTCTACAAAATACTTAATGGTTAAGAGCTTGTTTCCTCCAAACAGTAAACAACAAAAAAAAGTATCAAAAATCAGCAACTTGAGCAAAAGATCTTGATGTTATGTATCAGTAGGTCTCAATCTGTTGGCCTGTTGTCAGATGTGGCCATGATATCAGTCCCAGATGTGAGCAGGTTTGGCATTTCTACCACCACTTCACACACGCAGCGAGCTAATACATCTGTTCCCAACCTGCCCTTTATTGGTTAGCAAAAACCCGCCTAATTGCTAATTACTCATTAACTGATCTGCCAGACACTTTTAGGGTGAAGTAAAAAAGGAATGGCTTCTCTTTTAAAAGATTTATGGGGCTGGAAGGCTGGAAGTGTGTTTCTAGCAGGATCCATGTATATGAAAAGTAGAACGGCTTTATTCGCACACATGGATTTGTGATCTAAAAATACAAAGTTAATCACATATGCCCTCTGTGTAGTAAATTACACCCATAATAATACAATTACAGATACAAATTTCACAAAATTAGCACAGAGGCCCTGGTTCAACAACATGGTTATGAAAATAAATTATGTTCTTTGGCTTTGCATTGTAGACTGTTTTGTATACCGCTGGGTGAGAACTCTCTCTGTTTATCAAATGAAAATAAACTGCAATAATATTTACAATATTACTGTTTTTACTGTATTTCTACTTAAATGCAGCATTGGTGAGTATACTGTATATGATATTCCTGAAAGTAAATCTAAATTTACTATCAGTAGGCCTATTTAAATTAATAAAAGTATTAATGCGAGGCAGGTCTTCTAGTCAGCATAAGTAGAAAAATAAATAAATGTGTTGCATTTTTTACTGTAAATATGAGCAGTAATGATAATGTAACGGATAATTATGTACACTATCATTCAAAAGATTTAATGTTTGTACTGAAAAATATTACAAAAATATTACAATTTACAGTAACTTTTAACTATAAAAACCTTTATATATTACTATAAAATTATTTTTACTGTAATGATATATTTTATATCTGATATATTTTAAAATTGATTACATTACTTCAGTATTCAGTGTCACGCGATTCTTCAGACATTTCTTATCATTATCAATGTTGAAAACAGCTATTTTCGTTTTTATTTTTTTGTGGAAAATGTGTGGATTCTTTGATGAACAGAAAGTTTAAACGAAGAGTTTATTTGAAATCTTTGCCAAATTTTGTATTTAACTGTCACTTATTTTGATCAATTTAATGAGTCCTTGCTGAATAAAAGTAAAATGTAAACAATACATACAGTGGGTACGTAAAATATTCAGACCCCCTTAAATTTTTCACTCTTTGTTATATTGCAGCCATTTGCTAAAATCATTTTAAGTTAATTTTTTTTTCTCATTAATGTACACACAGCACCCCATATTGACAGAAAAACAGAATTGTTGACATTTTTGCAGATTTATTAAAAAAG
>JAUMHE010000066.1:863613-877644 GCA_032359235.1 Enteromius mattozi | reverse complement strand
CTCTCCGAGGCCTGACGCCACGCCCACTGTGTCTGTTGTTGGTTCCTCGCGTTACATTGGTGACATCACTAACGACCTGTCGAATTTTGCCATCGACTATTAGTCGACTAGTCGTTGCAGTCCTACTCTCTAACCAACATGAGCTTAACAGCTATGTAATCTGCAGAGTGGTCCCCATTAATTAGAATTAGTGGATCAATATAATAGTAAATTAATTCAATATCACAGTCACAGTAAGAGCGCTAAAAATACTAGTGTTGCTGGAATGCTGTATAACAGAGATGTGACGTGAACACACCTGGTTACAGATGCAGTATCTGGGTTCGTTGGGGTCATAGGTCCAGTCCACCTGACTGCTGGTGTCAGTTTCTGTGACGGTGGTCTGTACCAGCTCATGAGCTAATGCTGATGATGACGAGCAGGATGACAGTGAAGAGGAAGAGGAGGATGAGGAGGACTGGTGGTTGGAAGACTTAGTGTTGCCTCTGAAAAGCCAAGCAAGAAATGGTTTCAAATCAAACATGTATCAATTTGACATGTACAGTATGTACAGAGGAGACGCAATGTACAAAAACAACACAAATATGTATCCGAGTGGCTCATTCAGGAGCTAAATCAACGGATATGGATACAGTCTTACTTGGTCTTGCGTCCTGTGCGAGAGTCCGAGCTGTTGTTGGACGTGAGGGGCTGTGTGAGTGTGTTAGCCAGTGCAGAAGACGAATAACTGCTGGTGTCCCGGCTCAGAGCAAACTCCCGCCCCAAGAAATCATTGTTCTTGACAGCTTCATAACTGGCCCTGAGACTGGATGTTCTCCTGCCCTCTTTCATCTGAAAAACACACACACAAATATATTATATATATATATATAAAAAAAGGTTCCTACATATAGGCCTATATTAGTGCTATCAAATGATTAATCACACATAAAATAAAAGTTTTTGTTTGCATAATATATTTATCATGTATATATAAATACACACGTATACAGTATATATTTGTAAAACATTTACATGAATTTACTAGTCTATATTTATATTATAAATAAACTGAATATATGAAAACTTCATATATGAAATACATACATGCATGTTTGGGTATTTATATATACATAATAAATATGCACTGTACACATTGTTAAAAAAAAAAAACTTTTGGATGTGATAAATATATAAGTGCTGTCAAATGATTAATTTGTAATATTTTAATTTTAAGGGAACTGTTAATTAAATGAATAATAACAACACAAAAAAAAAAAATACAAAAAAGGGTGAAATATTTATAATAATTTATCAATTTCACCTCATACATTTTAAAATATTCTATTTTGGAGCTTTATAATTATTAATGTATATTAAATGCCAAAATATTTAGTGTCAATATCTTAATACGGTTGCTTTTATTTTTAGGCTTTTTTGATACAAAAGCGTCTCACTAAACCTGAAAACAAAACAAGAGCTTATAATGAAAACTACAGGATGTGTTGATATGATTTTCCTCGAGAAACAATATCAAAGTGTGTAGTGAACGCTGAAATTAACATGGGCAGAGTGCCAGGAAAACAATCTGACACAAAAATAACAGACAGGAGGAAAAAAGGACCCTCTAGAGGCCAAAAATAGTTGAAACAGGAAGTGAAGGGAGGAGGGGGTACAAACAGATCTAGAATTAGAGGGGAAGAGGGTTGATGATGATTTTACCTGTGCTGTGGCTTGCACTGCCTGAGCTGCTGCCATGGAAATGGCCCCGGCCCCTGCAGCAGGCCCGGCAGGAAGTGGGCTCAGGTTGTAAGAGGAAAGCGACTGGGAGGAGTTGACGTTATACACGCTGTTAGAAGAGGACGTGCTGTTCACTCTGCAGCCTGCAACACACAAAATACCATTTCATATATGACCAGAAACTTGATTCATAACTAATCTCATATATGCAGCAGGATTATGACAAAACATAGTTGTTGTTTATTTCCCTTGACACTGTGATTAGGATAAGGGCTACAGTTATACTGAATATTTGCTATATTTGCAGTGATTTTGCTGGAAATTACTGTGAAGAATAAAATGATTCATAATGAATGTGTTGTTAGATTAGTTTAAAAATCCTCTCTCACAAAATGCATGTATAAGAGTGTTTACTTGCATCAAAATTTGTGTTATTACCATGCATAGTTTTATCGGTAAACAAATAAAAAGATATTCAAAAAATATTCATTCTTTTCTTTGTTCACTAAATAAATAAAAAAAAAATCACTTTGAAAAAGTCGTTTGGAATTAGCATTTGGCAACAGGAAAAATACATATTAAAGAATAAATAAATAAATAATTCATCATACACTATCATTAAAAAGTGTGTGTCCAATAAGACTTTTTAAATAAATTAATAAATGTAAATAAAATAATAAATCCATTAAATATATTAAATGCAACAATAAAGACATTCATTATGTTACAAGTGATCTCAATTTCGATTAAATGCTGTTCTTTTGAACCAAACAATCCAGAAAAAAAACAAAAACAAAAAAAAACATATCAGTTTCCACAAAAATTAACCTGACAAAAATGTGAACAACGATAAGAAATGTTTCTTGAAAGATCATGTGACACTGAAGACATTCAGCCATCACAATATTACTACATTTCATAAAAATGCATAAAGAGTTAAATAAAAAAAAAATTAAAAGTCACTGACGCCAAACAGTAGTGTAAATATTGACATACAAACAAAATATTGTCAAATGCCTGAAAAAGTTTACAAAATCTTGTGACTGACATGTTTTCATATGGTGACTCATAAGAGAGAGAAAGTATGTTTTACCTGGCGTGTTTTCTTTAGAAGCGTCTGACGTAAGAGTAGACAGAAGGGCCTCCGACTTGAACTTCTTTTCTGGTACGTGCTCAGTAGTGTGGTGGGCTGGCGTGCTGTACTTCCTCTCTGTCAAAAGACACACAAAACAGGTAAGAAGACTGCAACAGTAAACAAGGAGCAGTCATCCTCTTGGAACAGACTTACTCTCCACAGTGGTGTGTGAATGTACGTGGTGGTTATTGACAGGTTGAGAGGGGCTGTCCATCTCCAGTGACCCTGGAAAAAGAAAAACTGACTTTCAGGAGAATGGTTTCAATCCAGCACAAAAAAAGCAAGTAGTAGTTTATTTGCTGCACATTAAAACATCACATCATCTTTAAAAACATGATGCAATTCCTAGCTTTTGAGCATTATTGAAATGAGCCTTTCAACAAACTATGACAACAGGTGCCACTCACGTCTCTCTAGGATTTCTGTGATACCAGCGTTATCTGCCTCCAACTCCATTTTGAACTTCGCCAACTCCTGATCCAACTTCCGCAAGTGTCTATCAACCTACGTGAAGAGACCCCAACATCAGCAGAAGATCAATCAGATATATGTACTATTATGCATATATTGACTAGAATAAAATGCATTCCTAATCAAATTAGACTTGAATTAAAGCACATGAAAAGTAATCATCGTTGATAACTTAGCAGCATCCCTAGAAAGCCATTGCTTATTCACTATCTATGATGTGTTGCCACCTAGTGGAAACCAAGTTACTCACCAGATCATAGATTTGATTGGCTAATTGGACCTTTTCATCTGCATCTTCCAAAGCTTTATAGTAGTCCTGATAAAGAGAGAGAGATATTTTTCAAAAAAGAAAAAACTGTGCATATGCCCACTCTGTTGCAAATTTCATCAATGATTTAAGGAATATTTCACCTAAAACATACACTCAACCTCAGGTTATCTAAGATGAGTTTGTTTCTTCATCTGAACAACTTGGAGAAATTTAGCATTACATCACTTGCACACTTCCTCTGCAGTGAATGGGTGCTGTCAGAATAAGAGTCTAAACGGCTGATAAAAACATCGCGATAATCCAAAAGTAATTTTCATGACCCCAGTCCATCAATGTATTGTGCAATGAAAAGCTGTCTATTTGTATAAAAAAAATAATGTCCTTTCACACAAAAATCAACCAACATATCCTTTTGGATACATTTAGATTCTGAAAAATATAGCCTTTACACTCTAGGAAGCAATATATAGATAGGGGATTTTATATATTGCATCCAGGTGGATTTATTACAAATATGCAGCTTTTCAGTCTACAAAATGTTAAAAGAGGGAACAGAGTCATGTGGATTATTGTGATGTTATCTCAGCTGTTTGGACAGCACCCATTCATTTCAGAGGATCTGTTGGTAAGCAATTGATATAATGCTAAATTTCTCTCAAATCTGTTACATTGAAAAAAAAAAAAAACAATGTCATGGCATTTTCAGCAATCTTTCATTTTTGGGTGAACTATTCCTTGAAAAAAAACCCCATTTGAATTCCAGTATCAATATTATACCTTATGCAATTGTTTTTAATAAGTGCACAACTGAGGTGCACAGCATCTGTTCTTTACCTTTTTAATAATCTCCATCTGTTCTTCCCTCCATTCAGGCTTGTTCTTCTTGGCATTAGTAAAGAACTCATTAACCCGCTGCTCTAGCTGATCCATCGCATCTGAACAAAAGAACAGGGGCAGGAGTGAGTCAAGAACCAACATTCGAAAATCAGTCAGATCACAGAATTGAATCTTTCAACAGAGGAGGTGGTGTAGCCTAGTTAAAGGTCTGGGTAGATCATTAAAAGGTTGTAGGTTCAACCCCCACAAAGGGTGATCCATGAACCATAACAATTGAAGGCAAGGCATTTAATGGAAAAAAAGACCAGGGGCCTGTTTCAAAAAAAAAAAGTTTACCAAATAAGCCAGGCTTATTCAGTTAGTCTGACTTGTTTTGAATCAGATTAACTGACAATAAGTCGGAATAACTTAAATAAACCTGGCTTATTTGGTAATCTTGTTTTATAATACAGGCCCCAGGTCACACTCACCTCAAAATAAGACTAAAAAGAAAAAGAAAAAAAATGTTTCACAGATGGAAATTAGGTTTGCTATAAATAAAAAATAAACCAAGCATATTTATTTATTTATTTATTTAGGTGTGAATTATTACCTGGGCATGTTCTTGTACAGTGGAGAAACCTGTCAAGAACTACTGTCCTTGTAATAACTGTACTATAAACATGGCTAAATTAATAAGCTAAATCAAATACTCACAGTTTACACTCCACGCAAAACCTATAATAATCAACAGATAAACGCAATAACAGAGTGATGAAGACTATGAAGAGCCTATTCATATCAGTAGGGAGGTACTGACAGTGTCAACAGAGTCAGTGGACGGTAAAAATAATAATAATAATAATAATTGTTAAAATAATTATGCGTGGGAATCCCAAGCTTTTCCTTAGCTGAGCTGCACTCATGTTGCTTAACTTCCACATGATGTTGCATGCTGATGTGAAGCGACTACATAATACATGCATGCTCCACACGCATCCAAATGCACTAAACAAATCCCCACTAATATGAAGGGCTTTCTGCTTTAGTCAAGGTCAAATGTGATGTTTTACGGCAGAATAGTGAGTTTAAACTGAATTCATACTCTGCACTTGCAGGTCCATCTCTCTCATTTCCGTAAACCTGTCGCGGAGATCCATGGGTAGCTGCTCGATCACTGCCGGGGAGAAGAACAGAGGCGCGTTACAGGCTAAGGGCTGCGACGCATTCACACGTACAAAACGGCCCTCTCACACTCCTAACCCCTCTAATACAAACACGAACCATCAAAATAGCTCATATACTCACTCTCGAGGTAATCCTCAAGGTACAACATTCTGGCGGAGAGAGTGTTTCAGGCGTTTTTGAGAAAGGGTGGTTTTCGTCAATATGGCGTCGCAGGCAGCGGAGAACTGAAGGGGAGGAAAAAACACAAGTTGGTAGGGGAGGGGCTTACGTGAAGGGCGTGTTATGTGATTGGACGATGGTGGAGTTTCGCGGAAGTCGACTTTTTTTTTTTGAATGGCTTGCACGGGATTTGTAGTTCTTTACTGGCGCGACTACATAACTACGTCCATCGCCGATAATTGTGGGATGTACGCATTTTAATATGGATTGACGTGCATTATATTGTTATTATGCACATTACACAAATGTGTTTTTTCTCTAGCAGTGGATGTTTATGTTGGTTTCTAGCACATAGTTCAAAACAATGTTGTGAATTCTTTTCTCACACACACACACACACACACATCAAAAATAATAATGAATTGAAGAAGTCAAATATAGTCAATAATACAAATTATTTTGTAACAAAATAATGCTATTTATATAACAGATAAAGATTTCCTGAAAAAAAATTATGTGTGCAAATTTTCTTCAAAGTTTCTATTTTACAGCTGTAGTGTTTTGAACAAGATCTACATTGTGTGTGTGTGTACGTGGTTTTTGATGTGAAATATAACCTGGCCAAATATTATCTACCTGAGATATATAATGATAATGTAATCAAAAAGTCTATGATATAAAATTTTTATAACAATATTAAATTATTTCTATATTATTATATATATATTATACTATTTTTCTTCAAGATCTTCTGAAGAAAATGGCAATAGTTTTGAAACTAAATTCCAAATTCTTTATTCACCCATTTTCTTTAGTTACCAAATAATATTACTGTATGACTTAAGCATGAAAAATATAATGTTTTTAAAAATGTTGCAATTCTGCAATTTTACCACGGTTATCAGAGACACATAACCTTGTACTTGTGTTTAGTTTCTCATTTGACTGGTTTCATACAGTTTTGGCCTTTGGAGGGCAGCACTGACTGCGATACGGGATGACAGTTCAGACGTTTTCTCTAGACACTAGACAGCTACAGTTTGGTGCTGTCTGTGTTTAAGAAGCTTTTGTAACACATACCGCTAGAAATTTGCCCCTGGAAAACAATGTAACTACCCAGCTGTCTCTTGAGAGGACAAAAACCTCAGCTTGACCCCACGCTCATTGTAGACAGTTATGACTCGGAGCAGTTGTGGTGGAAGAGGCTTTTATAAAACATCCCATTAAAACCTTTTATTTCCAAGACAAAGTTACCACACAGCTGTAGACAAGAAGTGTTCCGCAAACTGACATTGCACCTCAGCTCTCAATTTAGATCAAATAAAAATATGCTCGAGCTCATAAACAGGAAATGTGGCTCCTCTGATGACTGTTCCATCTGCATTTGCGGCAGTTTGAAAGCTATTTCTAGTTGTCTTTTTATATTTCTTCTCATCTGAGTTTCCTGGTGCTATATTTGCACACTAAAATATCAAATAATATCAGTCAGTCAGCAGGATGCTCCAAATAAAACAATGCAGACTGTATTGGTTTTGCATGCTGTGTGTATCCTTGTGAACGGAAGTAATGTTTTGCTTTGATTTATTTATTTGTTTCATTTAAGTCATTTTCAAGTCTTTAAATGTTTAACAATTAATATATGTAATAGCCTAGTTATTAATATTTAAACCCCGAGTGTTAGAATAGGCTGTTGTAATATGCAAGTCTAATCAGTGTAAAGATTAAGCCTTTTCCTCGCCCCAGGTTTTGGATTCATTATAACAACTTATAGTTATTACTGCTTTGGTAAATTTACATTTATATGGACATTTATAAAGTAATACCAGATAGCTGCAGCATTGTAATATTCATCAACACTTTCCCAGACAATAGCAGATTGTGGCAGTCTTTCTCAAGACAATAATACGCCCATCAGATCTGACCTTTTCACCCCGGCATATGATATTGCAGAGGCGGGGATCTGGATACATGCCAAGCGCTGCTGATGCATGTGTTTGTAATGAGCAGAAACAGATTAAGTGGGTAGAATGACATATTAGAATTAATATAAGGAACCGAAAAATAACCAAAAAACAATTCTACTATGTATTATTTTTAATATATGTAACTAGAATACTATATTATAACATGCTAGCATGTAATATTAAAGCTGCGTATGTATATATTAAATGTATATATTATAGGAGCTAGAAAAGGAACAAATTAAGTTAATTAAACTAAACATTCATGATAAATATTTAACAGTAAAACTAGTAGCAACAGTTAAAATATTCACTATTATGAAGTAAATAGTCGATATCTGAACCATAGATTCATTTAAGGAAAGGAAAGGAAAGGAAAAGAAAAGACGTGACATTCTCTTTCTTTCTTACTGTCTTTTTTTTCAATTCATTTGCATAGATTAGTTTCCATAGTGCATAGTTTTAGGCCTATGCATGTAGATTGTATTTGGTCTATAGGTCTATGAATAAATATTAAAACGGCTTGCCATAATCGGGATGGATATGATGACCCGGAGTTTGCCTTTAGGACCCGGAGGCACCGCTGCTCCGGATGACACTCGCGCGTTTGGAGCGAAAGTCTCTTACAAGCACAAGTTAAACACAACACTTGTGGAAAGGCGAGGTGCACACAGCTGGCCCTGACTGGAGTATATAACGCCTGGAATGACAGTGGCAGTGAATGGATGGCAGCGAAAACGCCCGACTGTTGCGCGCAGCTCCGCTAGGAATATAAGTATGGTTTTTCATTGCAGGCGCAACTAAGTTTGAGGAGTTTCCTGCAACTTCAGTTCTGGACAAAATATAAAGGGATCGTCTGTGTAGTGCCTTCCAAACTTTGAGCGTTTTTGGATACTCAGGGATTTTTTTATTTTATTTTTTGGTGTGAAAAGTGAAAAGAGGAGAAAGTTGGAACTTGCTCTTTTTAAAATCACATGTTGCTTTCTAAACATCCCACTGATATTTAGAACACAATTTCAAGACATTCTGGATGCGCGCTGAACGCGCACAAGGACTTATGACATGGTATGAATTTAATAATCTCTAAAACATCTTAAACCAGCCTAATGGCCAAACTGGTCTTCAGATGGTCTTAACTAGTTTATGATGCACTTCGCTGGTCTCCAGATGTTCTTAGGTGGTCTAAGATGGTCTACCATCCTGGCTAGCTGGTTTTAAATAGTTTGAGCAGATATTTAGCTGGGTGTGAAAAACCCCTTTAAAATGAACCAACAGTTCAGTCTGGCCAAACTGGGAGACCAAGACCCCTTAGACTGGTTTCTGCAACAGCGACATGACATCTCAAGCAAGCTGTATGATTGTAAAACTTCTAAAACTGCTTTACCCAGTTTTCTCTCTTTCTGCTTTACTAACTTTTCTCCTCAGCGGTTATGGTGCCGTGGTGGCAGAAGTTAAAATGAGGCCTTTTGGCGAGCAGTTGGTGCGCTCAGAATGGCCCGGGAGGATTCGGTGAAGTGTCTGCGCTGTCTGCTCTACGCGCTCAACTTTCTCTTCTGGGTAAGACGAGTCCAAGTCGGAGCAGGTGGCCGGGCGAGCGCTCACGTTACATGGCACGGTGCTGCTGTGCGCTCGGCGCTCTCCAAGACGCGTAACAACCACTCACTCTCCGCCACACGCGCAATCTGTGTTTCCTCCCTCCCCATCCTATGTTATCTTTATGTAGAGCCTCCACAGGACAGCCTGTATCCCAGCTATGTTGGAATGGCGCACAGTTCACATTCTGCCGGGCGCTATTTTTAGGGAATTAAATGTGATAAGCAACAGGGTGTGTTTTTAGACCAAGAATGCCTGCGTAAGGCAAACTTAACCCATGCCACTAATATTGCAGCATGTCAAACATAGCACAGTACCTAAATAGGTTTCCATGCCAACCGAATACACAAATACAGATCCATGTAATGCTTGCTTGTTTTTTTAATACACTCAGGGGGAAATGCTGTACAAAGCTGTCACTAGGACAATGTCCTAACATACAAAAGCTAAAAGATACATCTTTGTAACTTATTTACTCCTACATATTACATATTAGTCCAGTTGTGTACCTTTTTTTTTCTCTCTAAAGTCTCCAAAGACTAAGCCACAACTAACATGCACTAACACTAACATGTTTTATAGCATCACATTATCAAACTAAATGGCATCTGTAAGCAAAGGATGCTAATGCAGAGCTACTGTTACTTTTCTGAGCCAATTTTTACCAGCTGGTCCAAATGTGATTTGTAGTGGCTGTATGTAAGATGTAGTTCATGATGTTTTACTAATATATGGCAGCCAGAAACAATTAACAATTAAAAATACTTTTAATAAGTATTTATTGACTCAAATTTTGATTTCAGCATTTACTAATACATTATAAAATCATGATATAAAAAATGATTAATAGCGCTTAATCGCATTTAAAATAAACGTTTTTGCTTTCATAATATATGTGTATACTGTGTATATTTATTATGTATATATAATTACACACGTTCATTATATATTTTGAAAATATTTCTATGTATATATTTATATAAATATAATTGATATAATATACAAATATTTTAAATGTAAATATGACATTAATAATAAATGTATATATGACAATTATTAATAATTTAAATTACAAAAAAAAAGTATTAAGGACAAGTTAAAAATATATAAATAGCAATATAAAAATGTAATAATTAATGCATTAACATTACCTAATAGGACCTTGTAAAGTGTTAAAAATAAAATATGTAATAGATTAAATCATATTGAATCATATATAAAAACAAAAATTAATCTTTTTTGGTTTCCGCAAAATGTTTTCTTGATTGTATTATCTTTGTCAAAAATAATAATGTCCATGTTTAATTGTGACTCAATACCTTCAAGTTTTCTTCTCTTTTTTCCCCAAGCTTATGGCCCTGTGTGTGCTGGGAGTGTCCGCCTGCCTCAGGGATCACCTGAACAATGTGCTCACCTTAACCGCTGACACCAGGTGAGTGGTAGCGGACGGACAGGTGTGAGCCGTAAAATCCTTTCATTCGGGGCAGTGGTCCATATAAAGGTCTAATTTACTGTTTTCCCACTTTTCAACCAGTCTGGATCAAATTGCCTCAAGCTTATGAGGTAATTACAAGCATGAATGAGGTGTGCAGTTCTGGGGAAGAAATCAGATAAATACATTAAGTCGCCAGTTGAGACAGGGCCTGGGTTGAAAACCATTCATTTGTTAATGTTTTGTAATTGTGGAGTTTTTCTTAATCTCCCAAATCCTTTCAAGCATTAAAGGAAAACTCAGCAAAACTGGAATAAAAATCCCAAAAGTATCAATATTATCCTGGAGGAGAGTGATATCTAATTAGTGTTGACAAAAAGCAATTTATCATCAAGGTGTGTATTATAATGCGAGTTGTTACTGAGCCCTCTGTGGCTCACATCATGACATGAATGGGAATCAACAGAGAGAAAATTGTGTTAAAACCTGATTGTACACATTGAATAGGTTTTCCAGAGTTGCACTGCAGTAACATGCTGAATCAGCCCTTCTTCCATGACTGGAAAAATCTCATCTCTGCAGAATGAAATGTAATAGGATATCAACTAGAGTAGAACATTTCAGATTTATACAGATATGTGTGATCCTTAATTAGACATTCAGAAATATTTAAAGTTAAGCTCGGCAGCAAATATACATGTTTTAAGAATAATTTTATCACATTAAAAAATTATAAAAGTAGCCTATATAAAAATATAATTTAATAGTTTAATTAGATTTTTATATATAACTTTAATATAACCTTTTATTCATACAAAATATTATATATACATTTATTATTTATGTATATATTATTATGTATTATGCATGCATTTTTGTTTATTATATATATATATATATATATATATATATACATATAAAATAAAATTAAAAATCGCCTTAAATATGAAAAATGCATGCCAAACAGTAAATGTTTTGAAATGAATCCATAAGAGTATTAATAAATTATTTTGTTAATTTATTCAATAAAAATAATAAAAAATTAGTTTTTGTTAATGTAATTTTTAAATAGTTTTATTAATATTTAATACATTTATTTATTTTTTACAAGTTAAGAAAAATACAAAACATGTAATATCTGCAGAATGAAAATAGTATAATAATATGAACTAGTATAAATTAAGGTCAATCGACAGCAATTATTTATGTGAAATAATTTCATAATTTCTTAATAATTTTATAACTTCATTATTATTTCATTTATGTGAAATAGTAATGATTTAATTAATGATATCAATATATTTGAATTATAAAATAAAAACTAGGTGTTAGGGTGATAAAACGGAAGTAAATAGGGCACATTTTCACTGTAAGTGTCTCACTTTAAACAGATTTTCGTGTTTTTGATAGAGACAAGTGGAAATGATGTTGCAATTGTGGCACACAACATTATGCCACAAATGCTTGAGCATAATGTGTACCAAACCTAGATTATTCCTTTAAAATGTAGCATTGCATCTTAAAAACAGTGTTGCATCTTGAGCAAAAGAAAGCCAAACAGAAGTAAAGACAGCAAGAAACAGGAAGAGAGAGAGTGCTTGCATTCCTACAGAGTATAATCACAGTTTATTTGCAACTGGTGTATTACTCAAATATGCTGCCCTATGAGAGGAGGAAGAGACAAGTGAGCAGGATGGACGGATAAATAAACAAAAGGCCTGCCAAGAAATTACTCTTCATCTTTCTCTCTGCCTCTTTCCCTCAGACTGGAGGAGGCGGCCGTTCTCACATACTCCCCTGTCGTCCATCCTGTCGTCATCGCCGTGTGCTGTTTTCTAATCATCGTGGCTATGGTGGGCTACTGCGGCACACTCAAGTGCAATCTGCTTCTACTGTCTTGGGTAAGTAGAACTGGGAAGAGAAAAAAATCTAAAACAAAAACAAAAGACGAGGACAGCAGGAACATTGTGTGGTTTGGAATGTGTGTGGTTTTGTGTACAGAGAATATTTTAAGTTTAGCTGGCAGTGACGTTGTTGACCCCAACCACCCTCCAACTAGATTCCAACAAGTCATGCTTTCTTTATCCTCCACGCATCTCCTGTGAGACCGCTGTGTCTTCACTTCACACACTAGAGGGGAGCAGAGAGAGAGATCACATCCAGAGATCACAAGTCTTAAAGGCACAATATGTAAGATTTTTGTAATAAAATATCCAAAAACCACTTGCACAGTGTTATATATTTCTCAAAAGTTTTGTAGGATTTGTAAATTCAAAGAAATTCCAGATATAAATAATGAACCGTCCCTGTTCCTTGTCACCTATCAGTGACACAATATCCGCGCTATCCTCAGTTTCCAAAATGTTAACCAACAATATCACTGCATAACATTTATATTCTAATCAAATCCCGATGGATATGTTAACAGTAAGTCCTGACACTGTTATTTTCAACCAAATATTGGTTTTCACTTGGAAATATATCTTATTATAAAAGTTAAATGCAGTGTGAATGCAGTTTTTTGTAGATTTGACTCTACTGCAGACATTTGTGTTTAAAAACTAGTGTCACTCATCTCAGAACTACACTGGTACTACAAGGCTATATCTATATTATATCAGATGTCACAGTGCACCCTGCACTACACTAGTTATGCTTATCATCAGAATGTGTGTCAGATGATAATAACCTCCTTAGACACTTGTAGCAACTTGCTGTATAGGTTATGGAGGCCATAAAGCCCCTGCGTCTCTGAGACAAAGAGCTAGACAGCAGTAATGTGTAAGCACTGCACATCACTCAACATGATGGAGTGTCTAGGAGAGCCAAATAGAGGGCACGTAGTTATAGCCATTGTGAGAGATTTTTGTGTGTTTAGACGGATATGTTGGTGACATTATGACTTGTGAAATTGCGAGAGCTTGACAGGCTGTTAGCACAGATGATATAAATGATTTGAGGAGGAAGGAAATTCACCCTCTATCTGATCCTTAAAATTAAACAAGCTGTTTTTCCTACTTTAAAATGACAGTCCACTCCAAAAAAAGAAAAAAAAAGAAGAAAATCTGTCATTATTTACTCACTCGTATGTCATGTTACAAAGCCATTTGATGTGGAACTGAAAAGGAAGATATTTAACAAAGCGTACAGGCTGCTCTTTTCCCTGTAATGAAAGTCACATTTAAAATGGTAATTATTAACACAGTGTTATTATTATTTTTAGTATTATTATTAATGTATTATTAATTATTAATAATATTATACATTTTTACTTGATTGTTTATTA
>JAUMHE010000066.1:824491-850756 GCA_032359235.1 Enteromius mattozi | reverse complement strand
AGCTTAGAATACTCAGATAGATACTGATTTAGGAGTAAATTGCAGTGGTCTCTTATTTTTTTCCAGAGCTGTATATAGAGATAGATAGACATAGAGACAGAGATAGAGATAGATAGATAGATAGAGAGATAGATAGAGAGAGAGAGGGATTACATATATATAAGTAGCACAGGTATATTTATAGCAATAGCCAAAAATACATTGTAGGCTTGTATGTCTTTTATGCCAAAAATCATAAGGATATTAAGTAAAGATAATGTTCCATGAAGATATTTTGTAAATTTCCTATAATAATATATTAAAACTTAATTTCTGATTAGTAATATGCATTGCTAAGAACTTCTTTTGGATTTTGTTTGCAGCCTCAGATTTCAGATTTACAAATGGTATCTCAGCCAAATACTGTTTTATCCTAACATCAATGGAAAGCTTATTTATTCAGCTTTCATATGATGCAAAAACCTTTTCAATATCATCTCCTTTGCAAATCAGTTCTACATTACTCATTTTGAAGTCTCACTCACTTGTTTTGGATGACAGAGTTTTTTCTTCCCAGTTAATCTGTAGTTTAAAGAGAGTAATGAAACAGTAGAGGATGAACAGGTAGACAGCTAACTCCACCAGCAGTGTCAAATAAGAGACCAAGGTCTGTCCGCAGCCTGAAAAACACAGACACACACTGAATAAATGCTCAGAAGTGTGACCACTAGTGTACTACTGGCAGAACACGTTTAATTAACGTCTACCCTAATGCATTTTTACGGAGATCTTTTGATGAGCCTATTAATCAGGTCATTAGTGGAAGTCAGTGACTATCCAATCAGAAATTACCACAAAAAAAACAGAAGTTAGAGATGTGTGTCATACTTTTAGGCTTTTTGTCCTGGCCCTTCTTTTTCTTTGGACCAGTATTGGAGTGGAAATGGTCATCATCCAGTAATGAGAAGCTCAGGGCGATGCTCAGCAGGTTCAGAAGGCTGCAGTTACCCGTGAGGATGTAGCAGAGCTGGAGAGACAGCTGATAAAATGGTAGAAAAAGAGGCGTAAGTGGAAAGAGTCTCAGAACAACAAGACACTCAATAATATAATATTCCAGGTTTAAACTGTCACGTTATGTACTACTACAGAAAATAATTGACTTATTTTTCATCTTGTAAAAGTGAGCATTGTTTTCAGAATTGCACTTTATTATGCTATTGCAAAAATCAATGTTCGCAATATTCATAGCTATACACCCACACACATTATGTATACAATAAATATTATATAATTATGAAGTATGTACATAAAAACATTAACATTTATAAGAAAATATTACAATATCGAGAGAAAAAAAAAAAAAAAAAAACAACTACAAAAATGTTATGATATATATATATATATATATATATATATATATATATATATATATTTTTTATTTGTGGATATCTGATTATTCTAATAAATTATCGTAAAAATAATAATAATAATAAAATATTACCAAAAATAACATTAAAACTACCACCAACTACTATTTAATATCTTTCATAATACACAATTTGAATGATTTTTCAGATGTTGTTTAAAAGGTCCCTATAGAGGTGGAAATACGGTTCATTATTCATATTTAACTTTGAACTCACAAATTGTAGTGGATCGACAAAAAAAAAAAAAAAAAAAAAAATCCACTCTTCATATTTTCAACAGGAGTGACACCTACTTTATTTAATGTAAGCATGCCCAAACACACAAACACTACACATGACAAACCTGAACATAAAAGGCGAACAGTCTCAAACGGCGAATGGGAGCAAAGAACGTCACAAGAGGAACGATGATCTCACTCTGCAACACAACCACTGCTCCAAATCTCAGCAGCCAATCAGGAAGCTGATGGACGTACCAGGCCAAAGGAGTGGGGTTCATCTGGTTCTCCAAATCATGACTCAGTGCTGCAAAAGAGTTTTCAAAACACTAATCTACAGACGAGTCAGTCTTTCCCACATAAAAGTGCTGTCTGCATCACAGTTCTTGGCTATTTTCACTATTACTTCACGCAAATTCAAAGAAATAGGTTACTCACTCCAATATACATTAGCAATATACATAAATTATTTGGGATGTGAACTTCCAGCAAAGTGCTGTATAGGATTTCCTCATGAATACGAGTGGGTGGCATTACAAGCACAAATCCCAAGCAACACAGAATGAATAATGTTAAAAATGATTCATTTTACCTGACAGGTCATACCACGCAGCGTCGCCGCTGGCCAGCTTACTCACACCTGTGCAGAAGGTCAGCCGGAAGAACAGCCAGCGGGTCAACCAGAAGCTCACAGGGTCATGAGAACGGTAAGAGGAGTGACGCCGCAGCAAACCCAGCGGAGCTACAAGAACAGCCAGAAGCCCAGCCTCCAACAGCAGCATGTCCCTATGAGAGCAAAACTACAATTTACCTCGATAAAAAGAGTTCAGTATAATGTTTATGCACTAAAAGCAGAACAGCACTACTCATTTTTTTTTTATTAAAGTGCCCCTATTACGGGTTATGAAAGATTCATATTTTAGTTTAGGTGGTCCCAAACAACAGATTGACATGCGTTAAAGGTCAAAAAACACCCACTTATAATATGCATTTATTTTTACCTTATTTGTTCAGTGACACCAAAACGATTCGTTCAGAGATTCATTTTTTCAAACCTCACCAGTGATTGGTTAATTTCATTTAAAGCAGTGTTTGTGAGCTTTTAACACTCCAAAAGTGACACCTAGTGGCAAAGAATGAATGTGCATTTTCATTCAAACCAACAGGAAATGACCAACAAGTGGGTGGGCAGTATGCTAAGGTTTCATGTTGATGTCAACATTTAATATTTTGCATGATGTTCTCATTCACTTAGAGCTGTGTTAAACTGCATGAAAGGTAATTTTTAAAAATCCATAATAGGGAAACTTTAAGATATTTTAAAGTGCCCCTATTATGGATTTTTGAAGATTACCTTTCATGCAGTATGTAAACACAGCTCTTAATTAAATTTAATTAAAAACATCCTGCAAACTTTTTTTTAAATCTGAAAGTGCACCGTGTATAAAGTTATTGTCTTTCAAATGAAAGAGTTGACCCTGATTCACTGAAACAAGTTATTTTTAAAATTAATCCCAAGCCATTTCATGTTGAAGTCAACATGAAACATATGCATATTGCCTGCCCACTTGGTGGTCTGAATAAAACTGCAAATTCATTGTTTGCCACTAGGTGCCACTTTTGAAGCAGTAAAAAAAAAATTAAAATAGCACTGTACGCAAAGCAGCACTGCACTCAAAGGCCGCTTTATCAGCCATTACAGGCATGATTCAATTAAAATGAGATCAATCAGCCAATCACAGCAGATTAGTGCCACGCAAAGGAGGGGTTTGGCAAAATTTAGCGTTGAGTGATTCGTTCAGAAGTCCTTGAGCAAATAAGGTAATAACAAATGCATATTATAAGACAATGACAGTGCATGTCAACCTGTTGTTGGGTACTCCCAGAACCAAAATATTAACCTTACATTACCCATAATAGGGGCACTAAACGTTTAAAGAATTGATCAGACGATAAAAAGCAGTTTAAAACCACAATTAAGTTGATTTTAGCCCTTTGATATGCAGTCACTAGTGTGTTTTAGATGGTTGTTTACTGGCCTTTTCTTACATATGACTGGGGTTCTTTAAATATAAGCCAGATTTTTGGCCAATTATTTGGAAATTCTGTTAGGAAACAAAAGCACAAACTCCACTAACTGATTAGTCATTTATTGGATTGTAATCACATCAAATTTAATGGGCAGGCACATAAACTGCAATGAAGTTGACTTGCAAATGCCCCAACTACAGCATCAACAACGATGAAGAAATAAACAAGAGGTTATTGCTGTGTCAGTTACACCAAATGGGACAAATACAAGTCATAGATAAATTGTGGAACTCACCATTCAGAGTGGAGGAAGTCGCCACCGACCTATAAAACAAAACACATGCTGTAATCACTCAGTTATGTTTCTACAGAGACTACATTGTCATAAGCCTCTGAAGAAGCGTTGAATACGATATAATACTGACATTATAGAGTGAGAGGTAGAGGACTCGCAGGAAGAAGTAGATCACACTGTCTCTCAAGGGCTCCAGCAGCACAGCACACAGGGCCAGTGCCACTCCGACCAGGCACGTGAGCTCCAGGACCTGCTGGGGTGACAGACCTAGATACGGCCCCAGACTCAGAAGGGACTCCTGCTCCAGCAGGGGCCGCTGAACTTTTGGCATCTGCAGGCGCACAGGGAGAATACCATTGTCTCCATACAAACCTGTCCAAAGAGGCACGAAAAGAAAAGGCTTAGTTAGTTCTGATCATTCTTGGTGTTATTTTGCATGATATAACTGTGCACATTGTTGATCTGTGATCTTGACCTGCTTTATCCTGAATACACTGTAGTCATTTGACAACTGTGTTATCTTGCATTGGTTACATATAAAAATGTGATAACATAATATGGCCTTGAAACAACTTTCTATTTCAAAAAGACAGCACAGCCACACAGCACAACACAGCCAGTTTGGTCTGATTTATGATTGATAAACAACAACATCATCATCACTTTTTACTTAATTAAATAATGCTATGGTATGCATCATGAATGAGATTTGAATGAGATTTGTAGAAGCCTACCTATATTTTGTTTTAAAATTATATAAATAAATAAAATTGTATATACACCAATATACAGTACATATAATAAAACAGCAAAAAACAAAAATATTAAAACAATTATATAGTCTTTCAGCTTAAAGCATGCTGATCACATCCAGTTTTTGTTTACATAAGTGTGCATACTGTGTGTGTATGTACGGAGATATATATATAGATATTATAAAAATTAAAAAATATTTGCATGTATTTACATGTATATATTTATATTCATATAATTAATAACGTATAAATCGTATAAATATATTTAATATAAATGTAACATTTTCTTAAATGTATACGTGTGTGTTTATATATAAAAAAAAAATACAGCACACATATTATGTAAACAAAAACCTATTTTAGAAGCGATTGATCGATTAATTTGACAGTACTTACTGTATGTAGCACTATATGCAAAACAATAAACTAAACAAGTAAATACATAATATATTGCACCTAACTTTACTAAAATCAATTGACAGATGGATGTTTTTAATATAACTTATGTTCCTGTACTATCAATCAATCAAACAAACAAATGAATAAATATCTGCAGCCCATTTTACTTCTACACGTGTTTTTTTTTTTTCTTTTGGAAGTAAAACAAGTTCTGAGTACCATTTAATATTGACCAAATCTGTATTGATGAGTGAGGCATAAAAGGGTGGCAATATAGTGAAAGCAAATGTGCTAATGTGATAAGAAACACTGCGCCATGCACCCGGTGCTGACAGACTACCCTCGAGGTCTGTACATGATAATAAGTTGTGTTTGCTCAATGATAGTAAAAGCACAAAGCATCAAGCGTCATGTAAACACTTTCAACACACCACCACAGATGCACACTGCCATGGCGATGAGCAAAACAAACCCATCCTTTGAGTTTTTAATGCCTCGAAACAAGTACAGACACCCCACATGTACTAATACCACTGGATGCAAACAGGTGCACTGTAAAATACTGCTTTAGGCTACTGGCTAACAGTTAGTGAGCAACAGTCTGAAGTACAATACAGAGAGAGAGAGAGAGAGATCAGGAAAAACTACTTCACTGTTACAGAACGTTGACAAACTGAACTAATTTTAAGTCACTCTTAAGGTGGAAGACGGTTGGCAGAGGTTGCAAAGTTGCATAGCCACATTTTTGGCATGCAAGCCACTGCAAGAGTGAGCGTATAGCAGGCTGGTTTGAGTTAGAGAACAGGCCGGGTATTGTGGTGGTGCCAACGTATGACTCACGCTTGCTCTTTGAATTAGCTACTCCATTTTGGCATTAGACCCAATTCTGCCACAAGTGGCTCCTCCAGGCACACTGCCGTAGAGGATCGTTTCCCACGGAAAGAAAAGACTCCATGCGCAATCACTGAGAGACCTGGAGTTTAGCTCTGATTGGGAAATATATTCGCAGGAACGGAAACTCTGAAAATGCCCTTTTTTGACGAGTGCTGAACATGCACAGTCGGGCAGCAAATAAGCCAACACAGAATATCAAACCGGAAGAGAGCTATTATTCAGTGCGCATCATTTCCTTTATCTGTGAGCAACACAGTTTGCTGGTGGTCAGATTTGGCAGTACTCAGCTTTTTGTGGCGAAAACAGAGAGCCTTATGCATACTCTGTGAAGATAGCCAGAATGCGATTATTTCCAAAATGATCAACACAAAAGTCTCACACTGATCAATGTTGAATAAAGAACTAAATAAGCAGAATAATGTGTGTGTGTGTGTGTGTTATAAATTTACACAGTGCATCAATTTATTGCATATATTTACACACACGCACAAAAAGTTTTCTATTTTTGCACAATATCCATTTATGCCATTTATTTAAGGGAAATAAATAAATAAATAAATATATATATATAAAAATTCCAATTTAACAATTTACCTCAACATTACCTACTACTGGGGAATGTTGTCACAAAAGGTCAGTTTGTTTTCATTATTGCCTTTTTCTGCACCTATTATGGTTCAAGTGTTAAATGTGTATATTTTTTGCAGTAAAACTTTGAAATAAACCCACTCTGTCCATGTATACAGGTACATGCATATTTACAGAGAGAAAGACTATAACCTTGCACTTGGTAACACATTGCAAACGTATGAGTAACAATGCTTAGAGGTGAGAGCTTATTAAACTGGATGAGGTGCTTCTTTGTACAAGGGCTGAGTGGAGCTTATTGACACGCTAAAAGGTGTTGTCGAAACATGCTGTAGTAAAAAAAAGGCGTTATGAACACATCATAAACATGGCACATGCATGGAGCGTTTCAGGGACAAAAGCTCACAGGCCCCTGAGTGATGACGGGTCACTACAGTGCGCACTCAGCACTAACTGGCGGGGCTCCCAAATATCAGCACATGTGGAGGAACTGAAACACTGCTGCCTTATTCACGCGGGATTTAAGTCTAGTTATCTCAGAAATCTCATATTAAATCCGCTGCGCAAATTCTGCTCGAATGGAGATGCGGTTTGTGCACGAGGTCCTTCAAAAGTTTGAGCTGAAAAAGCGAGAGCGATCCCCCCCCGTGACACGATTTTTGCAGGACAACTAACGTTAGCGATTAGCGCTAATGCATGAATGAATCAAAGCAATAGTTTTGTTTTCGCCGACATTCCAGAACACAGTTCAAGTTCAAGTGTAAGCGCAACCATTCATTACTGCCGCACCCAAAAATCCACCATAGCCGCCAAACATCTATCTGCAAAAAACACCCCAGAAACTTCCCTACCTGGTATTTGAACGTAGATGGATGTAAAAGCACACACGTAAACAAGCGCAATGCTCCACAGGAACCATTGTCTGGGCGTTTTTACTTCCCCCATCTTGGCAGCTCGCTGGAGGGATGAGGTGTCACTTTGTTTCGGGTGACTCGAGCGCTGATGCTCATTGGAAAAATGAAGAGGAATAAGAGGGGTGGAGTTAGTGATGATGGGAAACCTGACTCACTTCCGCGAATCGGTTCTTTTGAACATCTCGTTCGGTTCTTTTAAGGGGCTGACGTAACCAAGCTATCACGTGGTCCGCCGCGTTCATTCCAACAGAATTCGTCAAAACTAAAACGTTCCAAAAGAGCAGTTTAGAACCTAAATATCATGTGCACTTACATTACATCATACTAGAACTAATTTACAGTGGCTGTATGTATGCGAGCTCATAAAACCAAAAATGGAGTGAGACTTGAGAACCGATTCGGAAATGAATCATTATATAAACCGGTTCAATCAATTCACTGAAAGATTCGATTTAAAAGAATGATTTGTTCACTAGCTTGAATTTGTGGCACACATGAGTGAACGTTACAATAGCATTTCGAAAGCAGAACAACTATTCAAGCGTCAAAAAAAGAATTATTAGTTTTTCAAACAGCTTATGAAACCTAAAAACAGCTTTTAGCCTATATAAAATTAAATGTGTATTTTTTTTTATTGCTAATAGCCTAGATAAAACGTGATATAAAGTATAAAAATAAAGTATTGCTTTGCAAACAACATGACAACAAGCCACGCACGGAGTTTAATGAATATTTTAATACATCTTTATTATAGATATTAGGCATTTTTGATACAAGTTTGTATCCATGAGTGATAGGCAGACACTCGAGTAAACACAGCTGGTTTCCGAGGTTCACATTTATTGCCACCCCATGTTGTTAGTCCTACAAGGTAGTAGACCCCATTTTTTTCACACATAAGGGGTGCGCCAGAGTCCCCCTACACAAAATAAATTGTTAAAGTGACCATGTGCATGTGAATATAATTGTTGAAACTACTGTAAGACTATACCAAGCAGGAGGTGGAGGCTGCTGCATCCGTACACAGAAGGGACTTCATGCTGAAACGGTCACCCCATTCGGTTTTACAGGCTTTCTCAGAAAGAGGCTTAACTCTGGCCATATGTAGGATATCAGGGTGCAGATCCACTAATATCAAAAAAACAAAAACACACAGCTACTACCAGAAAATGTTAAAAAACCGAATGTGATTGAGGACAGAGCAAGTACAAAACAGCAACGAACAGCAAATGTTTCACATGTGTCCATTTTTTTTTCTTCAGGAAGAAGATTATCCTTGTTCTTGTGTATGATTTTGCAATGCATGTTTCTCCAATCAATCAAATTTAAAGTAATAAAATATAATAATGTAAAATAATCATGCATTCCAAGTGATTCCCTGTTTTTGCAACAAAAATATGGGAAAAGCTCCAGAATCCCTGCAAACCTCTGATGGATGAGTGGTTTGAAGAATGGATGGGTGGGAAAAAAAGGAAAGACATCCCTGACCTACACCGGACTAGCAGTTTGGAGAATGGGTGGGGAACATAAAATAAATACTTATTTTATTTTTAAGTACACACACACACACTTTTACTTAGCTATCTAAATGGGGACATTCCATAGGCATAATGGTTTTTAAACTGTATGTGGTATTGCCCTACACTGACCCTACACCTAAACCTACCCCTTACAGGAAACTTCGTGCATTTTTAGATTTTCAAAAACAACTAAAAGTTTATTTTTAGACCCGTTTTACAAATGGGGACATCCCCAAAGGGAGGTTTTTGGACAAATTTTGTCCCCAAAATTTGGTTAAGTAGGTACACACACATATATATTATGTATACATGATACACACACATACAGTATACATATATGTATGTATATATAACGTGTGTGTGTTCAGGTATTAGTGGTTTACGAGGACACAAATGTGTATAATGACATGGGTACTACAACGTAAATTTCCTGTGTCCCCGTAAAACAAAAGGCTTGAAAAAAACAACAACAACAACAACAACATACTATACATATTTTATCAAATTCCAAAAATGCACACAGTCTCCTGTAAGGGGTAGGTTTAGGTGTAGGGTCAGTGTAGGACAAATATATATATATATATATATATATACACATATATATATATATATATATACACACACACACACGCAGTAGTCATCATTTGAAGTGGATCAAAAAAGTTCAAAGTTGTCCTAAGAGGAGAACGAGTATTGTTTTGGTTAGAACTAGCAATTTGGAGAATGGATGGGGAAAATTAAACAGGAAAAAAATTCCTTTCATGATCTACACAGGACAAGGTAAGCACAAAGGTTTGGAGAATGGAAAGATGGGGTTGTGAATGCCATTTTGTTTCAGTGCTGAAGCCTGTAACTCACAGGTAGTTTTTCTTGGTCCCCAGCCAGTTGTCACACAAGAGGAGGTTTCTTCATTAACCATTTCATCATCATTATCCGTTATGCACACCGGAAATATCATCGGCCCTGGATGAAGCACACGTTAAGGTGTACAGCTCTAACTTCTGATGAGGATCTCATGAAAAACAGAGTGATTCTATACCGATTCGAGCAGGGACGGATAAGCGGATCATGGAGAGATCGGAGACCGGTGGGAAGGTGCCAGCATAAGCCAAACTCTGCACGCTTTCCACAGCTGCAGTCTGACCCGACATGAAGTTCAGGTCATGAGCTCCCAAGACCACAACATCTCCAGCCCTGTGGGATGAACTGTCAGAACATGACTGAGGAACAATAGATGATCAGATGACTCTGGCTTACTTGGTGAGGCAGTGGCGTGGTGCCAGAACCCAGCGGGAATGAACAAGGATGCCGCTACAGTAATGTGTATCGTGACTCTGGAGGCTGACGTGCCACGGCCAGGAGTTCGGACAGGCCTCACTCACATTCTCCACCTTGAATGTGCCGTCCTCTGAGGACACCACCTGCGCCAGGCCTGCAGGCAGTTGGCAGGGATCCACCTTGGCCTGACCACACTGTGCTGAAGCCACAACATGGAAATGGACATGAATGACAACTAAAGCAATTGGAAAGGTACATGATGAGAGTCTTACCGGTTGAATCAGCTCCAGGGCTTGCGGAAATGAGTTCATCTGTATGACACAAGCAAAAAATATAGCAGTTTTAGAGCAGCCACAGATATACATGGCTGAAATCTGAAAGTTTGTACCATGGATTGAAGACTCTATCCATTGTTTGTAGTGGTATAGTATGGTGTAGACCCCAGGTTTTTGTGCCCGACCACATCCGACCCCCCAGCTGACCACTCCAGCAAGCTTGTACCTCTCACCTGTGGAACATGAGAGGGGCCCACCAGAGTCGCCCTGATCCAGAGGGGTCAGTGGGTCAATCACATGTAAGAGTGTTCACAATAAAAGAAAGAAAAAGGGGGGGAAAACTATTGTAAAATCATTGTTTTTTTATATACTAATAACGATTTTATCAATTATTATTATTATTATAAAAATAAATACATATAATGGTTCTGATAATACAAAATAATAGGTTTAGAAGGTTTAATACAAAATGTTAATATTATTTTAATTAGTAATATTAATAATAATTTTAATAATGATATTACTACCAATAATTAATAACACATTTGTGTATATACTAATATAATATGATATTATATATTTACTAATATTATTAATTTAATAATAATTAATATTAGATCCTTCCTCTGATATTTTTGCATGGCACATTCATTGGCTTTAATTTGGCAGACAAGTTTTATATATTTTATAATAATTACTACTACTAATAAAACAACAACAACAATATTACTACAATTAATAGTAAATATGATAATTATTAGCATTATTATATTATATTCACAGCATTTAATAGCATTGTTAAAATTACTTCAATATTAAGCATTTAATAATATTAATAATTTATCAAGATGATGATTAATATTAATTAGTTTTTTCTCAGTTGTTGCGCCACATGGCATGGATTTATTTTTATACATATTTTTTAATTTAAATGTTATTTTATTCATATATTCTACACATATTTTAATAATAAAAAGAAAACAAAATATGAAAGAATAATGAAATGACTTAAACTATATTCTCTTTGATATGATATGATATTGAAATAAAGATTATCTAGATTTTTTACTTCAGAAATGAAAAAAAAGGAAACTTATTTACCTGACATGCATCACTTCCGCCAGCATCCGCTCCGGCACACATCATATTCTTAAGCATTTTCCCTTTATAATATTTGTTACATGTTTGCGGCTCCATAACAGTTATATTGACCTCTTGGAGTTTGGAGGCACGAGGCCCATCTATAAAGAGACAAATTCATTAAATCACACATAACCATTGCTAATTAAGCCCATTACAAGGTTAATATATTTCTGCTATTTAGGGCCTTACTCTCTCTGATGGCGCCCCAGCCGGTGACAGTACAGGTTTCCTGAGGGGACAAATCATTGTTTAAGATAGCAATAGGCCTCACACACTCATTAAACAGCAGGGGACTCCGCAGTTTCACCAAGGCAATATCGTTCTCGTTTGTCTTTTGGTTGTAGTCCTTGTGGGAGATGATTTTTTCCACCTCTTCGGTCTTTAAATAAAATACACAAAAGACTTACACAAAGTCAAACGAGACAACTTAAAAGATCCACATAAGGCGGCAGTGAGATGTAAATACACACAGAGACACTCACTTGATGGCAGGATTCATTCAGATTCTCCAAATTATGCATTCCAACCACAGCGTTCCACAGCGATGCCTTTTTATAACTGTTCACAAGCATGAATTAGTGTAGGTTTTTTAACATTTAAACTAAAACGGTCAAACATTACAAACATTAAAATCAAACAAGCGAAAATAGAAAAGAGGAAAAACTAAATAAAATAAAATAAATTATTATTATAGCTCACCACTCCAACACACTTTCAAAAAAAAAAAAAAAGGGGTTTAAAGGGAAATGAAAAAGGAAAGGACGTGACATGTAGCCAGGTATGGTTTCCCATACTAGGAATTTGTGCTCTGCATTTAACCCATCCAACTGCACACACACAGCAGT
This sequence comes from Enteromius mattozi, assembly GCA_032359235.1. NCBI lineage: Eukaryota > Metazoa > Chordata > Actinopteri > Cypriniformes > Cyprinidae > Enteromius > Enteromius mattozi. Next base: position 838,195 of record JAUMHE010000066.1, on the reverse strand, counting down.
GAGAAGTGAATAACCACTCATACACACACACCATGAACACACACACCCAGAGCAGTGGGCAGCCATTGCTATGGCGCCTGGGGAGCAGTTGGGGGAATGGTGCCTTGCTGAAGGGTCTCACCTCAGTCGTGGTATTGAAGGTGGAGAGAGCGCTGGTTATTCACTCCCCCCACCCACAATCCCTGCCGGACCTGGGACTTGAACCCGCAACTTTTGGGTTACAAGCCCAACTCCCTATCCATTAGGCCACGACTGTTAAAGGAAAGGACGTGACTTGGCCACGACTGCCCCTAAAATTGTACCTTTTTGGTACCTTTTTACCTTTAAAAAAAAGTTCAGATATGTCCTTTTAAGGTAACTGCTCCAGCAACAAGCTGTTGTACCCCAAAAAGTACCATTTTAAACCCTAATTTTTTGGTGTAAACAAATCAGTCTGAGAAAGAAATAAAATATGCCTCACATATTTATAATATTTTTTAAAAATTATAAATATTTTTTATATTCTAGTTGGGTTTTTTGGCCAGGAATTTTAGTTAAGACACATACGTGACCCTGGACCACAAAACCTGTCATAAGTAGCATATATTTGTAGCAATAGCAAACAATGGGTCAAAATTATCTTTATTTTCTGCCAAAAACCATAAGCATATTAAGTAAAGAGTCTATAAAGATATTTTGTAAATTTCCTACTGTAAATATATCAAAACTAAGAACTTAATTTGGGACTATTTAAAAGGCAATTTTCTCTAAATTTTTTGCCACCTCAGATTCCAGATACTGGCCAAATATCATCCTTTCTCAACAAACTTTCATATGATGTCTAAATCTCAATTTCAAGAAATTGACCCTTATGAATGATTTTGTGGTCCAGGGTCACATATTTGCAGTCATAGAGGTTTTATAGACCTCTGTCGGGGGTCTTACCGTCTGAAGCAGTGGCTGGCAGTAATAACCCACCGCAGGTCGAGGATGGCACCCCCGCAGGCTGGCATATCGGAGTACTGCAGGGAAACCTGCCATGGCCATGAATGTGCCCATGCCTCCTGCCCACCTATAATCCGGCTCTCCTCCTCATCCTTCTCTGGACTAAATACACGTATGCCAGCCTGGTCTGGAAAACAGTGCAAGGAGTCATGTTACCATGGACCACAAAACCTATCATAAGTAGCCCGGGCACATTTGTAGTAATAGCCAAAAACAAAATGATACATTTTTCTTTTATGCCAAAAATCATTAGGATATTAAGTAAAGAGTAATTTCCATAAAGATAATTTTGTTAATTTCCTACCGTAAATATATCAAAACTTATTTTTGAAATTAGTAATAGGCCTCTGCATTGCTTTCTTTAGACAGCTTTAAAGGAGATTTTCTTGATATTTAATTTTTATTTATTTATTTATTTTGCACGCTCAGATTCCAGATGATCAAATAGGCTTGTATCTTTATTCAGCTGTCAGATGACGTGTAAATCTCAATTTAAAAAGATTAAACATTATGTCTGGTTTTGTGGCCACATATTCGCAAGCCAGGAGATGAAGAAAGCATTAGGCTTACCATAACATCCATCGCCAAAGATGCAGCTTGTCTCACTTGAAGCGTTCACGTTAGGATTCTCTTTAGCATCTTAAAATCAATATTACGTTATATATAGTAGGAAATCGCGTGAGCAAACAAAGTTATTACAATTTTGGCATGATTTCATCATAAAGACCAGCTTGTGATGCAATAGTCACTGAGTCTCACCAGGGTCAGCTTCAGTCCAGTTAAGAGAGAGTATTAAAATAAATAAATATCTTCTACACATGCTCACAGTTGTGTTATTAAAATGCGAGGAGAATCGTAATAATACAAAGACAACAGCACGAAAAGCAAATACAACCCCTCGACACCTGTCGCAATTAGCGTTTAATTAACAGAGTGGAGCAGTTCAGGATTTCTCCACTAGATGTCAGCAGAGACTCAAGCTCTAAAACACTAGAACTGCTGTGGGTTGAAACCTTTAATTATTTTCATGTTTTGCACGAAACATCTTCCATCCCTGTAAAAATCTGATTATATCATATTTATAATGTAGTGTTGAAAATGCGTGCAGAAATTCAAAGTGAGTCCGGCTACAAGCACACCAATAAACAATGTTTTTATTACGACAGAATGTCTTATATGGAAAAGCCTGATACTTTATCATTTACGTAGCCAACTCAGTTTAAACCTAGTCTGTGACCACTACTGAGGAAGGTTCAGTTGCATCTTTTCATTATTCTCAGAGCACTACTAAAAGCAATATTTACACTTCTAACATGTTTAGATATGAAAAAGCAATTTGTCTTGTTCAGGATCATGCAGGAATCTCCCATGTACCAATGTCTGGGATGCAAAATATTGCTAGATTAGATGAAATTAAATATTAATATAGCAAATTCAGTTAAATAAGGGATGGTGTTGCCAAATCTGTTTTTATACCAGATCTGTGTGTAATGCAAGCATGAATTTAAAACAGTGGGATGTATGCTAAATTACAGAACAATGCATTTCTGTGTGTTTTTGAGTACTTTAACACCGGGCCTCGGACATTTATTTTGATAAAATGTGATTGCATACATAATTGCCCACCCAGACCAATATTAACACCTCCAAACATAACACCACATACACTGGTATTGGATATATTTATTAAATAATTATACATTACTTCACATTGGTTTCTGCTGTGACATGTTTAGCACGGCTGCAGCTTCTGCCGAATTCAAGAAATGTTCTTGATAATAGTTCCTATGGCAACGAAATGTAAGTGCAAAGATTACGGTGTAATCAAGAGTACCGCATGACAAATTCCGGCCACTGGAAATATGACTAAAATCCACCAAGTTCAAGGATACGCCATTATGTATGATATTCATAATTCCAATTTTAAAGAGACTTCAGTATTATAGCTTACGAGGATAAAAATGATATGCAATTCACTGCACAGGTCAATTTGCCTTTAGTCCAAGATACATTCCACAATATTGATGCATGACAAGATAAAAGATCAAATTAAAGCACATGATGAATGACTCTGTCCTTTTTTTCCTTCATTTAAAAATCATTATGTGACAAACAAAACAAAACACAAGCAGACCACCCACAACTGATCAGCCGTATTCATGGAACACAGTAGACAGTTCGTCATATTTGATAACTCGCAGCGTTTGTCTGAAATGCTTTCTGAGGTTTTGCACTCAGCGAAGCGGAACGGAACAGCTCCGGAAAAAAAAATCCCTCTCGGAGATGGTGCCTCTGCTCCGATTCAAACAAGAACAAGAAACGGTCTGGTCTGAGTGCTTGGGATGACACGTGGGGGAAAAAATGATGAGAAATATGTTGCTGTGAGATACTGCTGTGATGTGTTGAGGTCAATGGTATCTGCGTGGTCCAGCCCTGGATGTAGAGGCTAAAAAAATTCAGTCTTTTGGATTAGTTCAATCTGAGAGGCTCTCTGTAAACTCTGGAGGGAAAGGAAGCGGTCATTAATCATCTCCTGAGTCCAAACCATAGTTCGCCCCCTCTCTTCACCCTTCTGTCTCTCGGTTGCTTGTCCTTCATCATTTGGCCGAAAGTTTAGGTCACGTTTTTCCTCTAGGCCCCTTGGAGTTTTTTCTCTAGTCTGTCCAGCTTGGCCAGGTTTTCCTTCAGCAGTTTGGAGCCGGGTGAGAGGAGAAGAGCTCTTTGGTAGTACATTCGTGCTGCTGCATAGTCTCCCTAAAATAAAATAATAAATAAATAAACACTGAACAACAGGTTACAATGGCGTGAGGAAACATCCAGTTCATATTTCATGTAATCAAAAGGAATAAATAAGAATAAATATGCATAGTGAGAGTTTTGATCTTACTTTACAATAAGGGCTCCATTTGTTAAAACAACAATAGTTAATGTATTAATAATTAATAGGAAGTGTCAAAAAATTGCTCTATATGTTTAATAAGAATTAAGCACATTCCCTCCAAATTCTCATAATTTAAAAAAAACTCATTATTATTGTAATGCAGTAACAAAACTTTTTTTGTTGTAAATTTAGAATAACTTAATTTCTTTATGGTTTTAACGAAATGTGACTAAATTATTAATATTTTAATGCTTTAAATTATAAATGTGTGAAATAATTTTGTGTATTTAAAAATATTTTTTTGTATTTAAATAAATGATTAAATGTATGCTTAATTAAAAGATACAAATTTTATCAAATTTTGTAACTCAAGAAAATATATCTGACTTTTTATATAAAATGAGAGAGTAGTGATTCAATTTATTTATTTATTTTACAAATTTTTGTTTTTGTGTTTTACATATTTTTATATAGCTTATCAATTATTTAATAGTTAACTTAATTATTAATTTATTATATTTTACTTTTTACAAATTTATTTAGTATTTAATTTGTATTACTAGGTATAATAAAATGCAATTATTATAACATTACTCATCCTAACATTATATAAATGTGAATACATTATTATATTTTTATTATATTTATATGTATTATTATTATATTTATATTTCTTCCCTTACATTACAGAAATAGTCATTCATTTTACAAGCTACTGAGAACACATTATCAATAAAATAATGTAACAGTTATTTATGGTCGTATATAAATATATATATTAATTTTTCTCATAATGCATCATTGTGTTTTCCTTCACATTATAGTAGTAGGAATTTATTTGCAAGCTACTGAGAACATATTAGCTTAAAACACACACAGAGTTATTTATGGTCCTAACCAAAGGCTTTAATTTCTGAATGCAAACTATTTCTTTCTTTATGCAAAACAAAGTTTTCATCAGACCTCAAAATGCAGCCCTCATACCTTGATATGCTGAATGCCGCCCATATTCATCCAGGCTTGTGATTGGTCAGGTTTGAGCTCAACAGCAAGCTTGTAGCTCTGGAAACATTAGATCAAGACATGACATTTTATATACAGGATGTGTAGCCAATGATGATTTCAACAGCAGTAAACCACCAGCGAGATTCAACCTTTTCTAACAGTTTCAGCCTGTGTAAGAAACAAGACCCATTTAAGATTAAGAAAAGCACTGGAGGCGCATTTAACAGTCTGGCTCTACCGCAGATGTGGTGTTGAAATACCGCGAAAAGCCTTTTTGTTCAGGGCTTTATAACGGAGCTTTGAACTGGATAGCAGAATTATGTAAACCTGAGACCAGCCCGTTCTCGTCTGTCCTTTTGTGGTCTAAATAAAAGTAGAACCACAGGCCAAATATTAGTGGGAGACCTGGAAAGAGTCCAGGATCGAACAACGCAACCCAAAAAGTCCTCATGTTAACCAGAAATCATGCTGAAGAAACTCAGTCCTCAAAGACAAAGCTTCCAGCGTGAGATGAAGTTTATATTTGGAGATGAAAGGAGGTGGGTGATGTTCATTTGACAGTATCAGGGCACTGGCAAGAACAGTGTGAAGGTGAGAGAAGCAGCAAGCAGCAGAGAATACCATTATACAACACTTAGTCTCATTACTATCAGCAAAACTGATTCATATTCCAGCTTATTCTGACTGAGATTTAAACAGGACATGGAAAACAACCCATCAATCAGTCTTTTGTGTTTATTGTAATGGATATAACCCTGAAACCAAATTGATATACATCTTGACAGGTATGTATTTGCTCTGAAAAGGCTTCAAAGGTTACGTTTTCAGTCAAAGAAACAATTCCACTGTAGCCAAATATTCAATTTAAATGCAGTAAAATTCAGTTAGAAATAATCAATACTAGCAACTAGTAGCATGCAATCTTTGAGCACACAAAAATATGTATTAATTTTCATTCATAAAAGGAAAGCATCATCTTTATGAAGTGCATTTCTGCATATATTTAAAATTTAATTCTCATCACTGTAAAAAAATTCTCATTATTATTTTAAAGTATTGAAAATGTAGAACAAAAATTTTATTATTAGAATATTTGTTTTCCTTTAAATAAATACACACATACACACACAAATGATGATGCAATTTCACTAAAATTAATTAATTCTAAATAGCCTAATTATTATATGCAATGCAATACATTTTTACAATTTTGCTTTGGATATTCCTTTTGATATATTACACAATATTTTAAAAAATATATTTACATTTTATTTAGATAATAAAAATATAATAATTATTAGAATTTATTAGTCATGCTTTATTATTTTCTTCCTTCACATTACATTTATAGGATTTTTATTTTATTTTTATTATATTTGATTTTATTTATTTATTTTTGAGAATATATTGTAATAAAAAATATTTACAAACAATAAGCCTCAAATCTTCTGCTTCTCAGAAGAAAAACTTGCATATCTTTACTCTTGGATTTTGTATAAACCTGGACAATCAAATGAAAGCTTTCCATTTGGGTATAGCTCTTGTAATTTGTTCATGGGATATGCATCAGTTGATTTGTGAAATGTCTATAGGCAAGCTAAGACACAGCAAACAAGAACGTGAAGAAAGGGAATATTAGAAGAGCTCCTCGCTGAAACTGACAGCTGCAGGTGAAGTTACCTGGAAGGCTCGATCAAGCTCGTTCATCTCTCTGAGCTGGTTGCCCATTGAGAAGTGCAGCTCTGCCCTCACCGCGGGGTCTGACGGCTCCTGCTGCAGTGCTGTCTTCAATGCATCCAACGCCTGACACACACACACACACACTCATTAATCGGAACTTCTCTTTCCTAAGTTTCTTTGTCTCTCAGGAGGCATAGAGATTTCTCTTTGAGGAAGAGAACTGCTAAACTGAGTAATAAAGTAATGAGTAAAGGCATGAGTAATAAAAAGAAATTACATGCAATTTATTCTAGTCTTAGACGACTCACTGAGATTCAATAAAATTGGAGCCGGGCAAAAATTAAGATAAGGGATGAACTGATTCATAGCAACAAATTAGATGTTTGTGTTTTCCGTTTTAGTCCGGGGGTAATAAAAGAGAGCGCGCATGAATTGATGCGCACAAAGACATGTGCACGCACCTCAGTGTGGTTGCCTTGTTTGCTGTAGATGGCAGACAACAAGCGGTAACATTCAATGCAGTTGCTGGTCTTTGAAATGATGCCCAGGGTCATTTTCTCGGCCTCCGCAGATCGACCTGCCATAGCTAAAACCTGCGCCTGTGGAGACAACGAGATGGGAAGAGACAAAACAAGTAAAAAAAAAGGAAAGAGGGAATGAAAGAGCAACCAGAAATGAACTTGAGAGGTCCCGGCCTCTGTTTCTTAAGGCAGTGATGTGAATCACAGTGAAGGGTCTGAGGAGACTCAATTAAACTTACGTTCTGTGCTTTGAAACAGTCCAAGAAACCGTTTTCAAAGACCAATGCCAGTGCTGACAATTAGGGGATATTTCACCCAAAAAGGAAAACTTGCTGTTAATTTGCTCAACCTCAGGTCATCCGAGATTTAGTTTCTTTTTTTTTTGTCAGTAGAACAGTAAAGAAGATTTTTAGCTGAAACCTTGGTCCTTAGTGATTCATAACATGAAAGTCAGAGGCTGCACGCTTTTTTTAATGATCAACTTTTTTATGGTCTTTTAAATAGAAACAAAATAACAGCATCGGAACAAACGGTAAAGGAAGAAGTAATAAAGGCCTGTTCACAACAAGCATGATAACTATGAAGACAACGATAAAGATATAGTTCTAAAAATCATTCACACCACAACTATAACGATAAAGGCACAGAGAAACGATATCGTTGGAATTATTTTCAGAACTATTTTTTATTTCCAGACACAATGATATAAACATTGACAGCCAATCAGAATCAATCCTGCTATAAGGAGCTCAAGAATTTAAAGCGACAGACGAGCACTGCCTTAACTTAAAAAATAAAAATATTGTCAGAAATCAATAGTCTCAGTTTTAGCCTTATAATGAATCCAACATATTATGTGTGGTATAAACCAGTTCTTGTCTTCTTCACAGCTGTAAAACCTGTAAACAACATTCTCTTTTGTACTAAACTTGCACAGAAGTCAGAGAGCGGCTGCCCATTTTTGAGAATAATAAAAAAAAGCATATCAAGGAAGGAACACAAAATTAACTTCTCCTAAAATCAAGTTACTCCTGACAATGTATTGAGGTCTTATGAAGCAAAATGATCTGTTTGTGCAAGAAACAACATTATTTACTACATTACTGCCTGTAATCCTGTCTCAGGCAATGGGGAAATCTAATTCTTTTGTACACTGTTTCTATTCACTGGTTCAGTTCAGTAGTTCAGTTATGTAATCATACAATGACATACACGTAACGTATACAAAATTATGTGAAATGTGGACGTTTTGCATGTCTAAAGCATATGAAGTGAATAAACTAGCCTTCGTTAGGTTACCTTTTTACATAAAAAACTCCGGACCATTTGCTTGAGGTTCTGGATTAATGACTTTCTAAATAACGTTCAGCTTCTTGCACAGACTGATTGTTACGCTTCACGATGCCTTGGGTATTCATTTTGTGTTCCTTAAATATGCTTTTATTTACTTCTCAAAAACTGACTTGCATTTTTTGAATCACCAAGCACCACAGTTTTAGCTACAAAGCTGTTCTACTCAAGAAAAAAAAGCCATCTACATCGTGAATGGCCTGAGTGTGAGTAAATTACCATCAAGTTTAATTTCCGAGTGAATTAACCCTTTAAAACCATATCAAACCTAAACAAAACTGGTTGGATAAAAAATAAATAAATAAATAACCGAGAAAGTAAATGGTGTTTTTTTTTTTTTTTTGCTAAAAATGTGCGTAATCTCACCAGGGCGAGCCAGATATCAGTGCTGTCGGGCTGAAGTGTGGCCGCCTCTCTGTAAACCTCCAGTGCCTCCTCGTATCTACCCGTGTTGTAGTATAAAGCCCCGAGAGGGGTCAGGATATCCACTTTACGAACCACTTGCAGTGCCCTGAGAGACACACAAACACACACACCCACCTGTGATTTAGCTGTGCGAGCTAGATACACCATTTAGACTATTCGGTTTCATTTTATCTCATCTTACCTTTTGTACCATAGCTCCGCCTCTTTATTGTCATTGGACGAGCGAAGAAGACGACCCAGGTTCACCATGGCAACATAGTGAGATGGCTTGAGACGCACCGCTTCTTGGTAATGAAAGGCTGCACGGTCCCCATGACCTAAAACGGAGATAGCCAGGTAATGTGTAGGCTGTATAATATGTGGTTGATATGAAGCATGTAACATAACACACGTGTTATGATAATGGAATGTGCAGACGGAATCACGGAATCTAGTTACAAAAACGGAATTTATTGCATAACATGGAATGTCATGGAATTTGACAAATTTTGAATGGATAAATCAAATCAAGAGTAGGTCTGTACACTTCAATCAAGATGCAATATGAACTAGTCTCTAGTATAAAATACTATTTAAATATGTATTCTGTATTTTCGGTGTTTCTGTGCGAATGAATGGCACAGACACTCTGAGAGTCAGTTCATGAGCATTTTACTGTTTCGTTTGAGAAAAACTATCATCATGTCATATAGGGTGACCATATTTTAGTTTCCAAAAAAAAGGACAGCGAGGGCAGGATTCAAAGGGGTTGGGGGTGTTGAGGTGGCCCACAAAGTAGCGCAATTGACCAAATCCCATATAAAAACTCGAAATTTATGGAAATATCATTTCCATAACTAAAACACATATTTTACCGTCACCGTTTTCAAGATTGATTTTAAACACAGCTAAAAGGCTTCCTACCAGTGGCCATTCTTCACAGATTGTAACATCTACAATCCCGTGGAAAAAATGTGGATTTGGCAACCCCGAACCAACCTGAGCTGCATCCAAAGCGATTTAAATATTTTAAATACATATTGATGGCAGCTCCCTGATGTGTGAAAATTATATTCAGCATTAGAATGGCAGTAATAGTCAGATGTTGGGAGCGGGATTAAGAAAACAGTCCGGTTCAGAGCTTTAACACAAAAATGCACACAGTGAATGGAGACTCTAGAAAGCAAAAGCCAAATCCTGGACATTTTGAATCAATTTAAAAAAACCCAGTCAGACGCATTTTTTTTGGTTCAAAAAGAGAGCATATCATGGGGAAAACAGGACGTAGGGTCACCCTAATATCATATACAAACAGAAACATACAGATCCTCACAGCAGCCCGTCAAAATAGCATCATGGTTGATCTAGTTTAAAGAGTAGTACCTTACCTGTGTCCACCAAGAACACGCCGTAGTTGTTATGGAGGTCAGAACTGTCAGGGCAATTCTCAATACCCCTGGTATAAATTTCATTTGCTTCTTTTGAATGTCCCTACACAAAAATGAGGGGAAAAAATTGTATATTAAATGTGGCCTTTATTAGGTATTGCAAAAAACAGACCAAAAAAGGTTCACTTTTTATGTGTATCGTTTACTAAAACGGGCAAAAGTGACAGAGAGCAAGACCTGGTCAGCATATAGAGAGGCCAGGCTGGAGTACGCATCAGAAAAATGGGGACCGAAATGAATCGATTTCTTCAACATTCTCTCCGCCTCTTCCTCCTTCCCCTGAGACCTGCAAAACAATATCACAATCATCCTCTTCCTCGTGCACTGAAACTGAATGCAGCTGCACAAAAAACATGAAAGTATTTCTGTGAACCACAACATCAAATGCTATTTTTATCCTTTCCAGCATTCAGAAGTACCTGGGTGTGTTCCAACCTTGGCATATGGCAAACAAAAGCAGCATTCCCAGATTTCAGACACAAGTAATATTGCAATAGCATTTACCTCAGAAGGTTACACAATTCTGACTTTGTAAGCAATGTTGAGTTATAAAGGCAGAATTGTGAGATACAAACTTGCAATTTTAAGAAAATAATCTTTCTTCTGATTTTATAACTCACAATTTTGACAAAAGAGTTCAGAATTGCAAGAAATAACAGAATATTTGTTATTTTAGGGGTTTCCATAATTCAGAAGGTTACAGATTTGTGTATTTTATGGCAGCTTGTTTCCACTGAATGAAAGGAAATTGTGAGTTTTCATCTCACAATTCGTACCTTTTTTCTCAAAATTACACAATTAAGTCTCACAAAAAGAGTTTATTATACAATCCTGACATTATACCAATAAATAAAGCCAGTTATAAAATTAGAATTGTGAGATATAAACTAACAACTGCAAGAAAATTTTATTTTTTCTTCATAATTGGACTTTATAACTCTTAACTGCATTTATATCCTGCATAATTTGCTGAGAAAAATGTCATAATTGCGAACTAAAAAATTACTTTATTTTTTATTCAGTGGTGGAAACGGGCAGAAGGTTACCAGTTTGTGTCTTAACTTCAAAAAGAAGGTAAGGAATTGACATATTTACTTTAAAAGGTTGCCCAGGTTGAAGAGAGCTCTGTTGTGTTGAGGGTTAATATCCAGCGCTCTCCTGTAATAAACTTCAGCCTCCTCTGCCTGGTGAGTCAGGGTGCCCAGATTATTCAGAGCACTGGCATGTCGAGGGTACAGTCTATACAAAAACACAGAGGCAATTTTAGGATTTACATAATCAACTGAAAGCACTGGTTCTTAACCAAAGTATAAAGGAAACTGGGGTATTAAGGTGTATTTTGGCAATTGGAAATGTTTCCGTCAGCAGACAAAACCATTCAATGATAAATTATTCTCATGCTCACATAAACACACTTACCTGAGGGCTGTTTTATAATGGTAAATGGCTTCTTGGTTTCGTCCTCTGTCCTTCAGAAAGTTAGCATAGTTGTAATGAACTTTAGCATTGTGAGGTAATGTCTGAATGCCAGACCTAACGGAGGAGGAAAAAAAAAAACCCCCAGATCACAACCCAGACGGCACAGAGAAAGAAAAAGCATATTTTGAAATTATAAAAATCCAAAGAACGCAACACTTCATGCAAAATTACATTTTAATGTAAAAATAAGCAGGGTTATCATAGTTACTAAAGCTAAAACTACATAAAAATCTGTTGTTTGCAACATTTCTCACTGCCGTTTAGTTCATCTTAACTTACTAATTATTTACTAATTAAAATTAAAATTGTACTGACATTTTTTCAAAAACAAAACTAATACAAATGACAAAAACTTAAGTAAAATTTAAATGAAATCCTATTTTATAAAAATTAAAAAATGAAATATATGTAAAACATAATAAGTTACATATTTTTATGAAGAACTACAAAAAATTACTAAACTAAAAGTATATTAAAAACACCTGTAACTTGAAAAAACAATTATATATATATATATATATACATACACACACACACACACACACACATCTCTACATCTTAAAAAAAATAAAATTGACAGAACAAAACCACGTGTAATTATTGCATCTATATTAATATCTCAATGATAATAAAAATAACACACAAATGTACAGGCAAAAAAATCTTGGCTATAAATTCTGGACAATCCAATTAAACCAGTTTAAAACGTCAGCAGGAACACATTAGATGGTTTCTAGCTGCTCATTAACCATCTAAGATAGCTCAAGATGGTCTCATAGCTCAGCCAGGCCCTCTTCAGTTGATAATTCAGCCACCTAAACCAACACTGACCAGCAAGAAACTAGCTACCATACTATATTACAAAACCCATCCCACGTTTTAAACTGGTTAATTCTAGATCTTCCAGCTGGAAGTGAATATGAACATTCACACACCCACACACCTGAACAGGGCTTCTCTAGAGAGCCAGATCTCGTTCTGTTGGACAGTCTTCCAGGAGAGGAGGAGGAGGAGGACCAGCATGGAAACAGTTAGTGCGGCTGCTCCCCACCGACTGACCACTGAATACAGTCTGTTCAGCCCGTGCACCACCAGAACACAGTAACCCATACTGGACAGACACAAAGAGAGTGTTGTTAAAAAAAAATCCTTTGTAATGTGAGCAACACTGCAGAAATGGATGTATTAGAGCAGTTTTGGAACAGACCTTTGTGTATAATCCACAGGTAATGTACTGTAGAGAGTATTGTGGGTGGAAAATGGCATATTTTAAACTAGGAGGCTAATGCACTTCAGCATTTAATGTTAACTCATGCATTTAATGTTATTTTAGACAGCTAAAGAACTATTTCCTAGGTGAAGGCAGCTAACTCTCATGAAAAAAAACAATAATATTCCCTTTAAAAATGTTGGACTTAAAATAAATATTCAAAATGGCAACGACTTGTTAAAAATCACACAACTCTTACGAAAGCATCTACAATATAATTTATGTGTGTAACATAAATGCTGAATGTTTATGAAATCATGAAATGACAATTAAAACTAAAAGGTATACAGGAGGTATAATTTTTTTTTTACCACAAATCACAGGAAATAAATAATTATGATTACATGAATTTCCATTAATTGACATTAATTGCAATATTTGAAATTTAAAACCAAATAATGATTTACATGAATACAATAAAAAACATAATTATTAAATTAAATAAAAATGTAATAAATAATTTTATAATGAATGTATAATAAATAAGATTATATATATATATATATATACACACTAATATTATTATATATAAAATAATAATAATAATAATAATGTAAAATATTTTACACACACATATATATATATGTGTGTGTGCATGTTTATGTGGTTTATGAGGACACAAATTTGTATAATGACATGGATATGACATAGGTATTACAATATGAAGGTGATTTATGAGGA
>JAUMHE010000066.1:779774-824391 GCA_032359235.1 Enteromius mattozi | reverse complement strand
TTAAAGATTAAATAAAACATATTACAAATACAATCTAATAATATACATATATATAAATTATTATAATAACATTATTATTAATACACTTATATAGACAACTGGCTTTTTAATTACTGTCTGTGCAAATATGGAAACCTGTTATCTTGATAAGATCTGTTCCTTTTCTAGGTAAAAATCCTGATGCAAAATAATGTGTAAGCATATTTAAATTTTCTGAGCTCCTGATGGCATTTGCTTGTTTACGGTCTGTACTGTGCACGTAAGCCTGCTGAAAGCTCTTACCTGTTTCAGTGCCAAATTCCCAATAATAAGATTCCACTTCTCTATGGGCGAGTCCATTTTCCCCACATTCACCTAAAGACAACAAAAGATGACCAACTTTTTCCTCTTATTACTATTAAATTCAGTCACCTGTACTGTGGCCACTAAAATGTGACACATATGTTTTAAATCACTAACTACAAAGGGAAGGTATAAAGTTACAAAACATTAATAAATGATACATATTTCAAACTTGTTGACCCAAAAATAAAAGCACCTTTATTTAGGACCTTGGGATCATTAATCTTTAGGATCATTAAGATCTTGTGCAGAGACAATTGTATGCAAAACTGCAAAAAAAAAAAAATTATTTAAACTGTAACATATTAATTTATATTAATTATATTACATTACATCAATAAAAAAAATAAAGAAGAAAAGAGCATAACAACGCAGACAATCTAAAAAGGCGTAATATATTATATAAATATATAATGATTTCTTTTAATCTTTTAATTTTGGACCTAAAAACTAAAACAAGAAAAACATTAAAAAGAAAAATAGTATGTGGCCACATTACTTCTGAGTGGTGGATTTTGGAATTGGATGTTTAGAAAACCGACATCTGAGGAAAAGTTAATAATATTTTGGGTTTGGAATGGATATCTGCCCTCAGAGTAACGAGATGGCCGACTACACAACCAATAATGTGTGTGCGTAAGTGCATGTGTGCTTAAGAAAATACCGGAAACAAATGTAAATGTGAAAGAGCAGCGTGTAGGAGAGAGCTGTCTGAGGGCAATAGACTCAGTGTGTGCTTTTCTTTTTTTCCCCCAGCTGCATGAGGGTGAACAGAAGGCCTGTACTTTCGCCCCTCTCCTCCGCTCGGTCCACACCGCCAGGGTTTGTTTATTCTTTCACCTCGAGGGGGGACGACAGATTTGCCATGAGAACACTAGACGCTAAACGGCATGAGCTGAAACCCCTCTGAGCTCTAAAGTCCCAGACTGAGAAAAAAATTAAATACTAGCTACCAAAAAAAACAATAATAAAATCACTCTGTCAGCAGATAGCAGCTGAGACTCAGAGGAAAGGGCAGGAGAGGAGAGTGGGAGAGAATCTCTTATTAAACTACATTATATAAACTTTGTCTGTGCACACATACAAACACACCTGAGACTTCACCAATGGAAAAGTTTAAATGAACAATAAGTTTAGCGACAAGAAGCATTTAGAACAATTTGTACAAGGAGCAGAAATTAAGGTGCTAATCTTGCACATGGTAAAAATGCCACTGAAAGTGATAAATAAAATTAAAATGTATACCATTTGCACATTAATTATATTTCATATTTCTAGATAAGATTTAATGCATTTTGACCATTAATTATTTATTCAATTATTTTATTATTTAAACACTTGATAAAATGTTCAGTTGCTGTGGTTGATGAGGTAATGACATCATTGGTTACATCAACAGAAAATACACTAGTGAGGTGTAAGTAGTATAAATATTTTGTAAAAATGATAAAATAAACCTTTTCTTTAAACTACTGCGCACAATAAGTCCAGACCTTGAAAACATACATGTGTTTTTCCTACTCAGACACATGGGGTTGGAAATACCTATTGCGTCATAACCATAATAACATGCTTGCTGGTATTTTTATCACTGAAATATGGTGTTTACTGCCAGGTCTAGTCTGTGGAGATGGGCACTAGCATGAATCGTCAGGTCCTGACAGGTAAGAGCATGCACCTTAGTGTCTAATAAGAGCTGACAGTCACTTCTACTCAATTTACAGGTACACCCATTGTGAACTAAAGACAGTTAGTTAGGATACTAACCGCTGTGGAAAGCCTGGAAGCGAGGGTCATCTCTAGGTTTCCCTTCAAACCCAAAAGAGCCGGAACCAGGATGAAGATCTCTGTAATGTTTTTAAATGCTTCCCAATGCTGAAAAAAAGAAGATGGATTTCTATTAGGTCTACAGAGTGGTTCTCAAGAAGAGACCCAGGCCCCACTAGGGGGCCTCAGCAAACTTTCAATTCAGTGTGATTTTGGACCCCATTGACTTTCATCATATGGACAAAATCGTCTTCAAAATACCTTCTTTTGAGTTCGGCAAAAGAAAGAAAGACAAACATGTTTGGAAACAACATAAAGGTGAGTAAATGCTTTCAAAAACTCACCTGTACTATATCCAGTACGACTCCGGCTGAAACCGTCCCGAACCCAGCTAGAAGGAAGGGCACCAGTATCTGCAGTGCCATGGCGAGAGGTGACTCTTTGGGCATATTTCCAGTTGCCTGCTGCTGTCCTTCCTCTTCGCTCTCCTCTTCCTCATCGGCCTCTTCTCCTGAAAGCCTGCCCTCAGGCATCATGGGCTCAGTCTCCGCATAGCGTCCGTCTCCGGCATCAGACAGGCTGATGGACGTTCGGCTGCTGCGGTCCGAGTGGCGGCGGGGCTCGCGGTGGAACCCGTTCTTGAGGGATTCTGGCTTGGGCGTGCCGAGGTCCACCATGGCCAGCCGTTCCTCTTGTAGTGCGGTGTAACCAGCAGGTACCATGGTCTGAAGCAAGGACGGTATGGGTCTGAAAGAGATGGAGCTCCAGGCTCCTCCAGCCTGAGCAGCCAGACTAGGGCCCAAGGAGCTGAGCACAGCGCCCCCTATGGTTCGGAGGCTCATACTGCAGACAGAAACTAGTTGGGCTCATGGCCCTCTGTACTTTGAGAAGAGCAGCAGATCAGCAGAAACGGCAGGTGGCATCCATAACAGCTATGTAGAAGTATTTCAGTGACCTGAAAAAGAGAAGCACAGAATTCATCAACAAAAGTTTACCATTCGAGGTCACATGATCATTATATGCTTTCAGTTAGTATGTCAGCTGCGGTTATTTGATATAAATGCTGAATTGGCAGTCATGGTGTTTAGTACACAGCCTAAACTTTATTTACTTAAACATCAATTACTACTTGGAACTAACTTCTGAACCCCTTCAGTACAAATATTTATGGAAACTTATAAAAATGTTTATCTGACAACTGCAAAAAAATCAAAAATCTAAATCAAAATAAGAGAATAAATAAAAGAAATGAATAAATAAATAAATATCATGCAACAGAAACAAGTTTCTATAATTATTAGATGTGCATTAGAAAAAAATACACAAATAATCGATTGTATGAAATGTTCGTATTAAAATTTCAATCAGAAAACTGTCATAAAAGTAATACATGCAACTTATTTAGTGTATATGCATGTAACAGTAATATATGTAATACTGTATTTCAAAATTATTACACAGCAAAAACAATACGCAACACACATTACGTGGAAAATGTTTGTAAACAAACAATGCTAGTTCACGCAACTTAGAAAACACAGGCTAAAGTAAATGAACAAATGAATCATATAATGTGTTCAGACCAACACTTATTCCTGCAAGAAAGTAATCATATATTTGACTGATATTATTTGAGATACACAATTATATATTATACATCTGAGGCAGGAAGAGGACAGTTTGCATTTTCAGTTGGACGAATTAAAAACGCCTGATTTGATAGGTTTTTATGGTTTATGGTTATCAAAATAATACTCATTTGTATGTCTGAACATGTATATAGATGGCTTGTGCATTGGAATCATCCCAGAACATCCCTAAAATATTCTCCGGCTGCCTGATGGTAAACATTAATAATTAATCATTTAAACTCGGAAGCCTGTCGAATGAAACCAACGCTTTATTTAATATAATCAATCTCTCTTAAGGGTAAAAAGATAATAAAGGAGTGTATGTACCGTGATGTTTTAGTTCCGTCGAGACGAGTTTCTGCCTCTTTCCTGATCGTCAGACTGAAGCTCTCTGACAGCGGCGGCGCGTCATCACTGCCGCAAGAGCGAGCACGCGTTTCAAAATAAAAGACCCATAAGAGATCACGTTGAGGCACATTAAAACACACCAAAAGCTTTTTTCTAACATGCTAAGATTTTTTTTCTGTGGCTATTAATTATTTTCCTTCATTTAAACATTGTATTATTTAAGCTTTGCCCAAATACATTGTCAGACAAGAATGTCGTCAAACAAGCATGACAGCCTAAAGGGTGAAAACGGGTAATGTCAGCTAATTGAAATCTATTAAGAAAAAAATGTAAGCAATTTCAAAACACAACACAACAAATAATGAAACAAAAAGCAGGCTATTTAAAATTTTAAATCTTTGAAAATGCAATTTTATTTTATACTATTAGTGACTTGAGTTTCTACACTAAAATGTTTACATTATTTCATTTGATTAATAAAATAATAATAATTATGGATGCTGTGCCGAACATACATCCAAAACTCTAGAGGGCGCCAATAGCGGCTCGACCCTACAACGCGGAAGTTATTATGTTGTGTAAAAACACATGTGGACACAAGTGAAGTAGTACATGTGAAGAACTAACCATGGCTCAAACACAAAACAATATCAAGAAAACCTCTTCTAGAGACTTGTTGGCTTGTGGCAACGGAAAAGGTGAGACATTCTTTGGAAAAAAAAGAGTCGATTTCAAGTGTGATTTGTTTTACATATTTGCGATTAGATGAAGTTACCGTATAGTTACTACGTTTCTGGTTTCATTTATTGGGCGATTCTGCATTTTCCCTTGACTAACTGTAAACTTAATCAATTTAATTTCTTTAAGTTGTTTAGTTATGTTATGCAATGCAGCTCTAATCATGGTCTTGATGAACACTCAGGTGCTTGTTATTCATGTTGTGTGTGTGGTGGAGATACCTAGAAGTCAATGAACATGTTATAAAGAACTCTCAAATCATAATGCATAAATGTAAAAATTAAACTACATCTCAGATGTGCTTTGCTTATTTGCATCATAACCAATTATAATTGAATTCATTGAATTGCTATGTTTGATGTCTCCAGGAATCCACGAGAAACTTCTGTTGAACTCTAAAAGTGCTTCGCTGCAGACAGAAAGGGTGCCCAGAAGTACTGGTGAGTGTGTTCATGATGTTGGGCTATTTATAGTGCACGACTGCTATAATCTATTAAACAAGAGTGTATTGTTTCTGTGTGCTAGTCTTGGACAAACTGCAAAGTTTCCTTCCCCAAATCGCCCAAGCCAACGAGTCTCTAAGACAACAGATGGATGATGCTCCTGCTGGTTTCTTTGACATTGAGAGTGTGGAGGACGCAGAGAAAATCATTGAGATGGTGCGTCTGGTCTCACCGCCAGCTGTAGTTCATCTTAACTTGTCTATATATATAGCAATATTTCACTTTTTCCATGATAACCAGATGTGTCTGCCTTGCAGGACGTTGCTCTGGTTGAAATGGAGGATTCAGACAGCAGTGAAGAAGAAGAGTCGTCGTCATCATCATCCTCCTCCTCATCAGAGGAAGACAGCTCAGAGGACGAGGTGCAAACTGTCACTGCTAAGACACTCAAACTTTCAGGTGACAGAAAAAGAAAGGCCAACATCCAGGTGATGGAGAAAGAGGGCGAGTGAGAGAACACATACTGCCAACTGGAACTCTGGGGCCATTTCTGTGCCTCTTAAAGAAATATGTAACCCTTCCAAGTTTGTTGTTGTTTGGAATGAACACAGACCAGTGATTTTTAATTCCTGGTGAGCTGGCAGACAGACATTTTATGTTCTTTGGAGATATTTTTATCCAAAAGTCATGAATGATTAAAGGAATAATGCACCAACAAATTAATATTTGCTGAAAACCAAGATGTAGACGAGTTTGTGTCATCATCGTAATGGAGAAATGGCGCATTGCATAACTTGCTCACCAATAAATGCTTAATGATGGATTCGTTTATTACAAACATGCCACTTTTTGCTTCACAAGACATTGTTGGACTGGAGTCATGTGGATTGTTTGTGCATTGTGATGTTTTTATCAGCTGTTTGGACTCTTGTTTTGACTGCATTACTCAAAACTACATTTTGGATGGGCCGAGGGTGAGCACATTTTTTTTTGTGTTACCTCAGCTGAGTATACTTGAAAAATAGATCGTATTCTTGCATTAAGTATATTAAAAGTTCAGTGTTTCAATCAAGAAAAACAAAGTTGTTTCAATTGACATTCTTTATTGTAAAAATGGTTTCCCGACTCGCCTTACATTTTGTTTGTAGTTGCTATAAAGTTGAAATACTGTTCTGTGTAATGACTGCTTAACAAATGTGACACTTCCAGTGTGACTGACAGCTTATACACAACCTAAAATACTCATATTAACATTTCATCTTTTGTAAAATGCATGTGATTGCTCAAAGTGTTCATGCATAACAAAAGCATCATGAATCTTCAGCAAACATTTGGCACCAGATATTTTTCAGTCATTTTAACAAGAATGTGTCAAAATACTTCACATTGTATTGAATTCAAGAGTAAGCTACTATTACGTATTTTCCCCATCAAGCATGTCCAATATTTTCAAACAAAATAAATAAGTTCCTTCAAAAAGAATAGTGTGTTTATATCATTTCCCTTTCCAATCATCTGTCTGGAATGCAAAATTAAATATATAAAATAAGACAAGTTGTCATATCCTCTAATAAAATATATACAGTTATGCTAATACAAATGAGTGATGTGAAAAAAACCCTTGGGATGTACAAATATGGTAATACAGATTTTATAAAGTGGCAGTGATGCACCATGGCTTTTAAATATAAGACTATATAAGTAAAACTAAAGACTGTGTGTGCAATTGGCTGAATATCTTAAAAAGTGAAAGATGCTGAGGCCATGAACACCACCATTTAAAAGTTTCGGTCAGTAATTCTTTCTTTTTTTTTTTTTGATGGAAATAATACATTTATGCAAGGATGCATTCAATTGATTAAATATGACAGTAAAGACATTTCTAATGTTGCAAAAGTTCTCTTGAACAGTTTCCACACAAAAATTAATCAACACAACAGTTTCTAATGATTGATGATCATGTGACACTGAAAGACTGGAGTAATGATGCTGAAAATTCAGCTTTGCATCACAAAAATGTAATTATATTTTAATTAGAATTTAATTAGAACAAACTATTAATTGCATCCATAATATGTTTTTGTTTACATAACGTGTATATTTTATATATATATATATATATACTGTATGTGTGTGCATTTATATATACATAATATACACAGTGTACACACTATGTAAACAAAAAAAACGTATTTTGGATGCGATTAATCATGATTAATTGTATATCTTATTTTAATATATACTGAAATAGATGTTTCACGATGTGTTAACACTTTACAATAAGGTATAATTTGTTAACATTAGTTAATGTATTAACTAACAAACAATGCATTTATTACACTATTTATTCATCTTTGTTAATGTTAATGAAAATACAATAATTCATTGTAAGTTCATGTTAGTTCACAGTGCATTAACTAATGTTAACAAACACAACTTGTGATTTTAATAATGCCTTAGTAAATGCTGAAATTAACTAACTAAAATTAGTAAATGCTGTAGAAGTATTGTTCATTTTTAGTTCAGGATAACTAATGCAGTTAACTAATGAACTTCATTGTAAAGTGTTACCCACAATGTTACGTTTTTTTTTGATCAAATAAATGCAGCCTTGGTGAGACTTCTTTCAAAAGCCTAAACTCTTACTGAAATCAAACTTTTGAACAGTTGTGTAAATGAGCAGTTTTATCCTAACCAGGTGTGATATGATGAGCAACAGGACATTTTCTTGGTTACTTGGTGTCTATCTTGGTTTCAGCATCATGAAGGCAGTTTCATGTTCAGAGTGAACAGACAAATTACTCGTCTCCGGAAACTTAAATCGGAAACGCTCAAGATCGTTATAGTGTTGTGGTTACTTCCTGAAACTGACTCAGTATGATACCTCAGTGTTTAGTAGTTAAAAACAATGCTTGATCTGATTTGTGGCTGATTCTGTGTCCTTGGGTCCACTTGGAGGTCATTTTTTCCATTTTAAAACATTGAGTCAGCATTTGTCCTACTCCAAACATTTCCAGAAAAAAGGCGATAAAAAACGTAGGCACATCAGTGTAGTCATGGCAGGAAATGCTTTTCCTATCAAACCTGCTTCAAGAGAGTCTGGCCACTTCGAGCTGCAGTCATGGGCCATGCAGTCTTTTCCATCACAGGTTTCATTCAATACTCCACCGTCACAGCTTTAGTCCGCAGGTACTCATGCAGGGCTTCCTCACCTGTATACACATGCATTTTCATAAATTTGGTTTTAAAGAAATACAGAGTCATGACAGTGTGTTTTGTTTAATCTTACCAAGGTCTTTCCCAAACCCGGACTGTTTGAAGCCTCCAAAGGGAGCCGCCACATCGGTTTTGTTGTAGGTGTTGACAAACACGGTTCCCGCCTCCAGCCTCTCACTCACATACATGGCCTTGTTGATATCACGTGTGAAGACTCCAGAGGCCAGGCCGAACTCTGTGTCATTGGCTCGGCTAAGAACTCCATCTACATCACTGATGAGCATCAAACAATCATATTAGATGTTGTTCTAATGAGCTCCTGCCTTGGATTAAGATCATCTTGCAGTTCTGACTGCCACAAAAAAGTAGGTTGCAAAAGCCAGCTTACCCATCTTTGAATTTGGATACCACCATAACAGGCCCAAATGACTCCTCTTTGGCGATGAACATGTGGTCCTCTACATCTGTGAAGACTGTGGGCTCCATAAAAAAGCCTGTAAGCATGAAATAAATTACTAACTGTAACTAAAAATATTTTTTGTTAACTGAAATTAAGTTGAAATAAGATAATTAGTCATGTCAACTGATTAATGGGGATTAATCGCACCCAAAATAAAAAATTGTTTATATTATAATATGTGTGTATACTGTGTATGTTTATTAAGTATACATAAATACAAACACATGCAAGTATATATTTAAGAAAATGTTAAGTTTATATATTAAATATTTGTACATAATATAAAATATAAGAATGTATAAATGTGTGTGTATGTATGTATATATATATATATATAAATATATTATTATATTTTTTTCGAAATATATATTGTATATGTGTGTATATACATATAGATAATAAATGTACACATTATGAAAACAAAGATTATTCACGATTAATTGTTTGACAGCACTAATAATTTTTTGTTTAATCACTAAAACTTAGAAAACTTAAAAAGAAAATTAAAATTAGTGCTGCCTAAAATAAATAATTTTAAGTACTTAAAATGCTAAAACTAAAACAAACAAACAAACAAAAAACTAATAAAAATGACAAAAGCTCATAAAATGACTAAAACTATTAAAATAAAACTTTTTAAAGAGAAGTTACCTAAAATAAAAACTAAAGCTAAATATAATTAATATACAAATATAAATAATATGAAATAATGTATGAAATAATATGAAATAAATAAGTTTAAGTTTTAATATCAAAAAAACTAAAACTGAAACAAAATAAAAACTACATATAAAAACTAGAAATATATAAAAAAAACGAATAAAAATGGCAAAATGCATAACAAAATCAGTACAACTTGATTAAAAAAAAATAAAAGGCAACTCAAAATATTAAGAAATACTATTATAGCATATAAATGATACTATGCATATATGATTATACATATACAAAATTGCCTTATTTACATTTAAAAACACTCACAAAACAAATTTATGCTCACAAACCCTTTTAAATCATGGGTGTCTGGTTAGGTTGGACGACTCACCTGGTCTGTCCACCTGTCTCCCGCCATACACAAGCGTTGCCCCCTCCTTCACGCCGAGGTCACAGTACTCCACCAGCTTGTCAAGGTGAGCCTTGTGGTTCTGAGGCCCGTGATCTGTGGAGCGATCCAAAGGATCTCCGATCTTCATCTTCTTGATTTCCTCCACCTGAGCACACAAAAGCCCACCAGTATGTCATCATCTAGAAGCTCACAGCCAATAATATACAGTCATCAATATGTCTGAAGTAAACACGTACCACTCTCCTGATGTACTCGTCATGAATGGACTCCTCAACAAACAGCCGGCCTGCAGCGATACAGTTTTCTCCCTTGTTGAAGTAAACAGAGCTCATGCCCTGCAACGTCCACACAAACACACAGTAAGCTCAAGACGACGAAGACCTTGTGTCTGTAACTTTTGACACTAGTTCTCTCACCATTCTCACTGCTTTGTCCATGTCGCAGTCACTGAAGATGATAAGGGGAGATTTACCGCCCAGCTCCAGAGAAACCTTCTTCAAATTACTGACTGCACAACTGCAACATAAATAACAGAAATGATCAGCTGGAGGCTCTTTCGAAGCACTGTATAAGAGTTTAAATGATTGATTGACATTGTACATGACATATACTGATTAATAGCAACAGAGGAGTCAATTATAAGTGTTGACTTTAGTTAAATTACATGAATGGGACTCACCTTTTCATGATTTGTTTGCCTATGGGAGTAGAACCGGTGAAACCCAGCTTACGGATATCAGGGTGATCGGACATCCTCTGCCCCACCAGGCCACCTGAGAGAAAGATTTGACCGAAATAACACTTACATGATCCTTTAAAACTTCACAGCTAAAATAACACCTTTTTTGGTGAAAGCTGGATATTTCTGCTTTAGAACCTTCTAGAATGAAACCCATAGGTTTCCATTGTAAGTGCATTACTGCGAATGAGATCTGTTTGTTTATACAATTGGAAAGATGAGTCGAATCCTGATACCTGATCCTGGTACAATGTTGATGACTCCTTTGGGAATGCCAGCTTTGACTGTCAACTCAGCAAACTTCAGTGCGGTTAGTGGAGTTACCTGGAAAAATCAAGAGAATTTACATCTAGTTCCAGTAGTTTGTGTTTTTTAGGCAATAAAATCAATCATATTTTGTTTATTGTTTCTGTATTATATGTTTTTATTTGATATAATTCAGCTAATTTTTTCATTAATAGTATTTGTACTTTAATTAAAATATAGTATATATCAATTGATATTTTATCAGAATCAATATATACATTAATATAAACATATGTAAAAATATTAATATAAAATCAGCAGATTTCATTGGTTAATGAGAAAATACAGAGAAAATATCAAAAGAATTAAGAATATAGACTAGTTTGTCTCCAATGTTCTGTTTTTCAGATTTTGTATATTTTTTATTTGTATTATTGTATTATTTTTATAATTTCATTTTTTTCTATTTAATAGTATATTTACTTTATTAAAATATGGTATACATATTAATTTATATCTATATCTATCTATCTATCTATATATATATATATATATATATATATAAACTAATAGCAAATACTATTATCAGTGCAGTTAGTGGGAGAATATAGACACAATATCAAAAGAACAGAATATAGTCTAGCTAATAAGCAGAAGGTTTTGTTTTTCTAAAAATGTAAGTCAAAATACTAAGTCGTATTTTGTGTGCACTGTATTTTTTTATTTAATTTATGTAATAGTATTTTCCCCTTTGGTAAAAAAATATTAGGGAAAGAATATAAAAAGAATATCAAAATAACTGAGAATAGTCTAGTTTGTTTTTTTAGTTTTCTTTTTTTTAAATAATTAATATCTCACATAATATTTTGCTTTTGTATAATGTATATTATTATAATCAATTATTTATAACAATATTATATTTTATATATATATATGTATATATATATATATATATGTGTCATTTACCTGAGCAGGTTTTAAGACGAGTGTGTTTCCCGCCGCCAGACAGGCTGCACTCTTCCATGCCAGCATCATAAGTGGGTAATTCCAAGGAATCACTATGGCACACACACTGAGACACAAACAAACACCATCTTACACATTTATGCTAATCAAATTTGCATACACACACACACACTCATTTACAATCACTCACCCCAGAGGCTCTTTCTTTGTAAAGGTGAGGTTGCGGTTGGGTCTGGCCTGGTTGATGGGTATCGTTGACCCCTGCGGGGAACAGGATATGATGCGTCAGCAACAGGAAATTATAAAATGAAGGTCCGAGTGAACACATACACACCTGGATCTTGTCGCACCAGCCAGCAAAGTATCTGAACGTCTGAATGGACATGCCAACGTGTGTTTTCAAGGCCAGAGTATAAACGGCACCAGAGTCAATCGTCTCAATAGTTGCCAACTCCTCCTGGTGTTCCTCCATCAGGTCAGCCAAGCTGTACACAAAAGAAGTCAACAGTACGTTCTCTGAGAAATCAATTCTTGGTCAAATGTTCGCACTGTATTACTATTTGTTTTGCAAATGAGTTGGCTTCATATCTATGTCAAATATTGGCCCAGCGGCTCAATAATGTCAACAAATCTCTCTAAAACATCTTACCGGTAGAGCAGCCGTCCGCGGTCACGAGGGTTCATCTTTCCCCAAGGTCCATTGTCGAAGGCCTCTTTGGCTGCACTAACCGCTCTGTCCACATCTGCCACGGATGCATATGACACCTTACAGATCACCTGAAACACAACACAACCATCAGTCACGCCAGAGGTGAGTCTATGTGTGTGTTTGAGATGACTGAACATACCGAGCCGTCTGTTGGGTTCACAGTGTTGTATGTCTTTCCATCTTCTGCATCTTCGAAGTTGCCGCTGATGAAACACTGATATGGCATCTTCACTGTCATGTTATTGACGTCTTTTGTCACGTAGTCGATGACCAGCTCCTCCTCCTGGTCTTCTCCTCGCAGGCGGCGGACGAACATCTGGATGAAGCTCTGGAAGCTGGTGGCCATGTAGACATCCTCATTCTGAAGCTGAACTCCTCCGCATTTCTGCTTCACCTCCTCCACCAATCTAAATCAAACCATCACAATAATGCAGCATCCATTTATAATGCTCATAAAGGTCAAATTCTTCAAAAATAGGTGTCATTTAATTTTACATGACCATTTTCAGCCCCCTTGCTAAGACTTTAATACGAAAATGACCTCTTTTGTGATTGGCTAACCTGTTTGCATGTGAAATTAACTCAAAATATTTGATAAATACTAAATCAACAATCATGTATACATGGTAAATCATGTTGATGTTATTATAATTGTGATGTGAGTATCGCAATAAAATTTATGGACTTTTTTCTCTTTTAGTTTCAGCCTTATTATTGTTAACTTAAATGAAAAATGTTTAAAAAACTATTAAAAGTCTGTGAAACAAAGCTGAAATAAAATTATTGCTTATTAACCGTGACTAAATCGCATCCAAAATAAAAGTTTTTGTTTGCATTATATATATGTGTGTGTTTTGTGGATATTTATTATGTATGTATATATATATATATAAATACACACACATACAGTATATATTTAAAAATATTTGAATGCATTTATACACATTATATTTATATAATTTATATTATAAATAAATATATTTAATATATAAACAAATTTTCTGTAATATTTCCATGCATGTGCGTGTGTTTTTATAAATACATAATAAATATACACATCACATACACATATATTATGTAAACGAAAAAAAAAGTAAACTTAAAATTAGAAATGTTGCATGGAAACTAACAAAATTGTAAAAAAAAAAAACAAATACTACTTCACCTTAATAAAAATGACTAAAACTTAAAACAAAAATGTAAATAAAAATGCTCATTGAAAAAAATGATGAATATAACATACTGTAAAAACAAATAAATATAGTATATAAATAAATAAGATAAACTAAACAAAAAAATCAGACCAACCTGACTACATCCATGGAAGCAGCTCCAGATTTAAAGAAATCGGTTGTGTCATCAACAACTGGAACATTACTCAGAATACCTTTCCAGATCGCCTAGACAAGTATAAAACAATAGGCAAATGACATAATTTCTCCAATATATACTACAATAAATTTCTGAGGCACATAAACATACGTACCCTGATTTCCTCTGCCATTTTCTTCTCATCGTCTGTGAGATCCAAACTGGCAGCCTCATCTGAAGAGAAGTATTTGGATGCAGGAATCATCTTTCCATCCTCAAACTGCAGGTTTTTCACCTGGAGCTGCACAGTGATATTGTAATAAAGCAGTTAATTCTCTTTATTATGATTCTGTAGCACAGACCTAATGCAGTAAAAGCCTAGAAGCGAAGTAAATAAAAGAGCAGAAGCTAACCGCTTTTCCGTCAGACCCGAACAAAATAAGCCCAGATTTGGCAATGAGTCCAGGCTGAGACGCCCCTTCCACCTCGATTGGCTGACCTGTGGGCACTGACCCGCTCAGCATCGATGAGCTGTACAGCGTTACCGGCTACACAACAGAACACACACACACACACACACACATTACTATCCAGTAAAAACATCATCCACTTAACATCTTGTAGCAGGACCATCAGAATTAGTCTTAAGTCTTAAGTCTAAAGTAAGAAAAACATTGATACCAAATAAGTAGACTCCCCTACAATTATTTTTTTTTTTTAATATTATATTATATAATATTATTTTAAATATTTACACAGATATTTATTTTAAAATGTATCATTAATTTATTATTTTTAATTTGCAGTAGATGAAATAACTTGAGTAATATTTTTATATTTAAAAGAATATTATATTTTATACATAATATTTTTATTATATACATAAAAATATTACATTCAATTTTTAATTATATTACATTACATTATATTATATTATTTAAGTAGAAAGTTACCAATTTTGTAAAATATAATATGTTATTTGTAATATGTATCTTTTTGTTATGGTCCCCTTTGTGGCCCTATTTCGATCAAGATTCAAACAAACTATGTGTTCAGAAAATGCACCTTTCCATCAATGACAACCCAGGCACCCGGAACTTTATCATGACCTCGGATCCAGTTATGGATGACCTCTGCGGGCTGAACCATGTTCACCTTTAGAAAGAGAGGCAAAGACAGATAAAATGATGTTCACTTCCTGGACCTTCTTTGCTAACCTTTGAAACACTAAGCTTAATTTGGACTGATTAAAGGGTCATGAAACCTTCATGACCCTTTAACATAATTGTCTTTGTGTCTCACCTTAGCATTGGATTTCTTTTGGATTCCCTCATAGCTGGCTCCTTCTTCAGACTGAGGGATCTTTGGAGCTTTGCCGTCTGCAATGAGCTGTACAGCTTCTACCTGTTTGAACACAGTTTTGAGGTCAACTCATATTCATGAACCCCACAGGAGTCAGAATCCAACATTCTGTTTATATAAAAAGCTTTTTTATAAATTGTCTTTATAGTTACCATAGCCTTGATGCCCTCTGGAAACAGAAAGCGGTTATAAAGTGTGTCCACTGTATCGTTGGGCTCTACTGGACATTGCTTTTGGAGTAGGATGGGGCCGGTGTCCAAACCATCATCAGCCCAGAATACACTAAATCCTGCTTTCGTATCACCCTCGATTAGTGTCCTGCACACACATATTTAAATCTGTTTAATTTAAAGGAATAATCCATCCAAAAATGCTATTTTTAAAAAAAATATATACTCACTCTGCTCCGGTCATCCAAGATGTACACAAGTTTGTTATTTCATAAGAGCATCACTTGCTCAAAAACTGATCCTCTGGAGTGAATGGGTGCCGCCAGAGTGAGAGTCCAAACAGCTAAAAACACATTACAATAATCCACATGACTCCAGTCCAACAACTGAACTGAACATAAAATTAAGACCTCATGACTGCATTGTGAACCCTTAATAACAACAAGTGTAGTAAATGTATAGAACACGCCTTAAAAACTGTATAAAAGACACTGCTGAAAAACACTCTGGAGATTTCTCTGCAGAGGCTTCTCGGCTTTATTGTCTTTGTAATAAATTCTATTCTTATGGCATCAAAAACCCAAGACTGAGTATGGTTCCTCAGAGCAATGGCAGAAGCCACCACAACGGCACCCATTCACTGCAGAGGATCCACTGGTGAGCAAGTGATATGATGCTAAATTTCTCCAAATCTCTTCCAATAAAGAAACAAACTCACTTACATCTTGGATTACCTGAGGGTGAGTACATTTTCAAGAAATGCTTATTTTTTAGTGTAGTTATAGGTAAAATCTCACCAGTTAATGGCAGAGGCTCCTCTGTGTCTAGGCAGGATAGAGGGGTGATAAATGATGGAGCCGTGTTTTGGGAAGTCGATCACATTCATGGGGATGAACTGGGAGCAGAAGGGCATTACGTTCAGCTCGGCACCCACCGCTTTGTACGCCTCCACCACCTCTGGGATGGGCTTACCCTTCACCCGCCACCGTGGGAACTTAAACACTGGTGTCCCGTCCTTCTCCGCCACCACCGCTGAAGGTCAGAGAGATAAGTTATATAAGGTCGCACCTGGCATATTCGACTTTACCGAACTTATCAAATCAATATACATACTCAAATAACTGACCTTGTCTTTTATATCTGAATCTATAAATGTAGTAATAAACAGGCCAAGTATTACCACTGTATCAACTTCAAAAGACTTATAGTACCCTGGGCACTGTTCACATCTCAGTACAGTCATTACAATGGTAATCAGCACATTATGCAATCATAATTTGTTGGAGATGAATCAAAAAGTAACAATTCAGAGTGTTAAAAGCCTTTTTTTGATTTTTGTTTAATGTCATTGCATGTTGATAAAAAGCAAAAAATAAAATAAAATAGTGCTGTCAAATGATTAATCTCTATTAATTGCATTCAAAATAAGTCTTTGTCTACATAATATGTATGTGCACAGTGTATATTTATTGTGCAAATATAAATACACACACATGCATGTATATATTTAAGAAAAATGTTTATATATTAAATATATTTTTACAAAATATTTAAATTATATGAATTATATATATCACACACGTAAAAAATGTTCATATACATGCATGTGTGTGTATTTATATATACATTGTACACACACATATTATGTAAACAAACTTTTTTAAAACTCCTATTTATTTTTAAAAATTATATATATATATATATATATATATATATATATAGATATAGATAGATAGATAGATAGAAGTATATACACACCTACAATAAAATGTTATAATTACACTTTTCTAAATTATTGATGGACAACAATTTTTATTTAATTAATTTAAATTTAATTAATTATATATTTTTATTTCATTATTAAATATTATAAAGATACTTAAATATAGATAAAATACTAAATTAGTGTTTTTATGCATTTTTGGGCAATGATATACTGATGCAACGAGTGAAGACTTAATGAAGTAAGAAAGAATGATTGTGTCTTCTCTTTGTTCTCACATGCATCACAAATGCTCAGATCACCGGGGGACTTTTCACCTCACTCGGCTTCACAACACTTTCAGCAAAACAATGTGGTCATTAAGCGGGATGTACTTCTTCTATGACCAGCACTGATCTGCTCCTGCGGCTCATGCAAACATAAGCGCTGTGAGCCAATGAGCTGCTCAGGCATGCAGCACTGTGACTGAAGTAGGACGACCTCACTTCCTCTAAGTGTTCATTACAACAATGACGGCCTTAATGTTATCCACAAAGCTGATAAATTTGATTAGACGTGTTCAAAAGAAGGAGGGGCTTTCTCATTTTCCTGTTCTCCATCTTTCACTTCCACTTCTGTGAAATTTCCCAGCCCCCATGACACCACTACAGTAACAAAAAACGGTCAGAGCTCCACTCTATCCCACCCCCACCCCTCTGACACTCACCCAGGGGGTCCGCCTTGCCATCCTTATCAGGAACTGTGAATACGCCCACCACTTTATGGCCCTGCTTGCGGAGGTTTGTGTACACTTCCTGTCCAAACAAGCTCTGGCCAATCAGAGCCAGCTTCAGCTTGTTTTGGTAGTAAGCCTGTGAGAAACATATGTTAAAACATTTTAAACAAGCTCACCAGACAAAACTATATGATTCACTGTAAAGTTACACCAACACTATAATATGCAACATAATCAGTCCAATTACATAATATGACCCTTTGTTCTCTCTGAAACCAACCATTGCTCTGATCTTCATATTGACCAGCTGATCTAGAGTTCAGTGTATTATGGGACAAATTGTGAATAAAAAATGATTAAAAAGAGGGCATGTAATTTTAATATATAAATAATAGATATTTTATTTATATATTTTTTTCATGTATTCATGTTAAATAAGACATTCTGTAAATATGCAATAAATACCTTTTTCCTTTTTACAATCTGTCAAAATAATGATACAACGAAAAAATATTTAAAATATAAAATATTTTTTATTTAAATTATATTTTATCATTGTTTGTATTCTTATATTTTATTATTATTTTTATTGTTTAAATAATAAATAAATCCAAAAATACTTATTTCAAGAATTTCAGCCCTTTAATAAGCATTTTTATTTATTTATTTTTTAAATCGGTCAATCTTTCATTGTTTTGTTATTAATTTATTGTTGTTTGAATAAATAAAATATTATGCCAAACAAAGCATTTAATGTTTTTCTTTTTTAAACAAGCTATCCAAAGACACTAATTCAGAAATAATCGCAACTTTTTTTTTTACATTTAATTTCACTGTATTCTTTTTGTTTAAATATCTTTTAAGTTTTAATATCTGTTTTGTGTGTGCATATGATGCTTTGGCAATGTTGTATGCAAAACAATCATGTCAATAAAGTACTTTGAAACTGTGCTGCACATTAGGGCTAAAATTAAAGAGCTGCTGGGAGACACAACCAGCTCAAGCACTGCTTACACTGCAAACATGTAGTGTAAGATACTTTACACTGTAAACATGTAGTATTATAGCTTGTCATAGCAAGATCATGCATGCAAAATGTTTATTTATCAGTGCACATGCGATCTTAAATTATAGTTTGTGTTCTAGTAATAGTGACATAGTAATATGATCTGCCTTCATATTCTCGCCCCCCTGCTGATGCAACTCTCCACGGATCTGTTCAGTGGAAGTAATCCGACGAAGCAACGTGGCAAACACTAAATCCCAAGCCGGTTTAACTATATTGAACCCTATATCTAATTAACATGCATACAATGTCCATATGTAGTGAATTAATACACAAGTGGAACACCTACAACATTGCATTAAGATACTGGGTTATATGAGCTGACAGCACGCTTACAATAACCATGCATAGGTAAACCCTGTATTATAATGTTATTTAAGAGTACACCAACATTTAAAAACTTATTTAAAGGTCTATGCACGTGTCTGCTAATTACACAGCACATTTTCACGTATTAATTCATTCATTCGTTCACATCTATGGCAAAGTCAACAATGCAGAAGATGCGATTACTCACAGAGCTCGAGGAGAATTTCCTTATGATCGCGTTCGCCGTCCACAACATGGTGAAAATATTATAAACACTTAAAGAAAGGTTACGTTTGAAGTCCTGGGAACATGCGGTACTGTAACCTCACACCTGCGGTTCGCTGACTGACTGTATGTGGTCAGTGTGGCGGCGGAACCAGACTGAACCGACGCGAGTTCAGTGCGTGCGCGCTCCCGGAACGTACGTCACGGCGCCTGTTCATTTAGACAGATGCGCGTGACCGTAGGAGCTTGACCCCAGTTATTAATCATTAATAATTTTTTTAAATAACATAACGGATATCTAAGGGGTTCGTGACGGTAAACGTAAGACGTTTTAATACCAAGTAAAGAAAATGTAAGCAATAAATCAAAAGTCAATATGTAATCCTGGACCACAAAATGAAGTCCTTTGTAATGCATATTGCTAATTAAAAATTAAGTTTTGATATATGTACGCTAGAACATTTACAAAATATCTACATGGAAAATTATACTTTTTCTTAATATGCTAATAATAAAGAAAAATCGTAATTTTGACTCATAAAATGTCTTTTTGGCTATTGCTACTTAAGATTGGTTTTGTGGTGCACAGAATGAATTGTATTACAAACACTAAACACTTTAAAAGTAAAGCTTCCAATAAATCTCCATTACTTTTATAATTCATCTTACAATTTATAAAAATTGCACAACTCTCTAATCAAGATACATTTACATCAGAAGCGTGGAAGATAAAATGTAAAGTGAGTTTACGATTAAAAAGAGGAACACTTTCATACCCCTTTGACAAATAATTTGTTCTTGTTTTCAGCATACTCACCTAATTTTGTTTAGTTTACCAGAAAAAAAAAGACTTCTGTCTTCATTTTACATCTTAAGTAAATGCATCTTGATGTACAGTATTTTTGTTTGTAGAAGCGAACATATTTAGCAAAAACAAATACAAAAACACTTGTAAGATATTCTCTCTTTTTTTTCCAATGTAGGCAACATCTAATGCCATGAATTTAAGATTTTCAGCTCTGATTTAATACTTTTAAGACCTTAATTTATGGAAGGGCAAAATAAAATATTTGACCTCACAAAACTCTTCATCCATGAACATATCAGAGTTCATTCGTGAGTTATCTGTTAAAACAGGGGGTGTGTGTTTGGTCCTTACCTCAAGGTCAGTTATTTGGCTCAGGAAGGATCCTGCAAATAGTTTGGACACATTTCTGTTTACCTTTCCACGACAGATACCAACCTGCTCATGATTTGCTAGTTACCTTTGACAGTTCGACACAGAAAACAGCTCTAATATGTGTTTTTTGCCACTTAAGAGACTAAAAGTATAGTTTTTTTTTTTCAAAATGAAAAGGCAGTTCAGTATATGCGACTGACATTTTTGTGTTTTCATCTCATGTTTTCTCCAGTCTGTAAGTTCTCCAGCAGATCCTGTAATTCTTTCGATTAGTGGTTCATGCACACAATTGGCATGTAAAAATATTTAGGTATTTTTTTAATGATCACAAAAGATAAACTAATTCATCAGGGAACCAAAAGGTTTATTTTTTGTGCACAATAAACATAAATTATAAGTTCAGACAGTAATAAAAAGTGTCCTAATAATAAAGCACTGCTGGTGGATCTCACAAAGGGGACTTATGGCTGGAAGAAACTCGACTCACTACTAATTCAGTGAGGTCAGTTTGAATCAACTCATTTACCTAGTTTGGCATTAAAGGAGACAACTGACTGAAACATGAAACAATCAGATTTAAAAG
Source organism: Enteromius mattozi (assembly GCA_032359235.1). Lineage (NCBI taxonomy): Eukaryota > Metazoa > Chordata > Actinopteri > Cypriniformes > Cyprinidae > Enteromius > Enteromius mattozi. Next base: position 803,076 of record JAUMHE010000066.1, on the reverse strand, counting down.
AAAAAAGGTGCTTTGTTAATGTCAAATGGCTACAGGACAAAATGCATAATTTAATAGTCCATAATTCATCGCAATAGCAGGGACTGCTTATATTACAGCACATATTTGAGTGGATGGAGGTGTGGATTTAAATCTCTGGTTTATCATGAATAATCTCTAAAGCTCTCCTCATTGGAAAAAACTGTAAAAGCTTAAACTACTTTAGCACCTGCAGTCTCTTTGCAGACTGGATAAGATTCTATTGTCGTTTACTAAATCCTGGACTCATTCAAACAGTGAGAGGTATGCAGGAAAACTAAGTATTTTTTGTCTTACAGGTACAGAAACGAAGTGCATCCTTAAGAGTGTGCATGCAGATCCAAATCCAAAAATCGCTATCCCACAAATCCCTGTTTAAACAGTAGGACAGCAGTTTCATGAGATCACAGGAAACGAATCCCTGCTCCAAACTGCACACCGTCACATATCCTGTCAAGGAACAAAAAAAAACAAAAACATTTAGGATTCAAATCGTTGGTTACATTGCTTTGCAAAGAGGTAGTTATTGAACGCTGAGGAATTTTAAAAGCTCTATTCAGTTTGACAGAAACCCACAAATCAATCGAAATCATAAAAAAGGCCATCATTGTTTAATTCAAAACATGGTTTGGCTACAAAAAAGCTAATAAAATCTTTATTAACAAGGCTAAACTGCTTTTATTTAGCCAGTGATCCAGTATGAATGTGGTTCAGTGGATGTGTATATGTACCTGTCTCCGCTTTGAACACCCATGGGGAAGCAGTAATTGAGTTCAAGCCTAGCAATGTTTCCCAGTCGTAGAATTATTCCTGCGCCGTAAGACCAGCGTATACACTCTGCTAGCTTCTGCAGATGTGCGTGTGGTCCCTCTCCTACACAAACACAATGCATAAAGTCAAGCTAATACCACGGTAAATGGAAGAACAGGCTGATTTTAACAAGCAAATAGTTTTCATAATACTTCTCCCACTGCAGACTCTAAATTGAAAGCGTTCTGTCATCATTTACTCACCCTTGATTACTTTCAAATCTGTATGAATTTCTTTGTTCTGCTGAACACAAAGGAAAATATTTTGAAGAAAGTTTGTAACCAGGCTGTTTTGGGTCACCATTGACTTCCATAGTAGGAAAAAAATACAATGGAAGTCAATGGTGATGCAAAACAGCCTGGTTACCAACTTTCTTCAAAATATCTTCCTTTGTATTAGGCAAAACAAAGAAATTCATACAGGTTTGGAGGTTGAGTAAATGATGACAGAATTTTCTTTTCTGGGTGAACTAAACATTTAAAATTATTTATTTTTTTCCGGACTAACAAATTCAAGTTTTTGATAAATGACTACTGACCATAGTTGAGGTTGCAAAGGTTTCCAGCATTGAGGAAGAAGTGTGTTCTGAAGAGGTCAGCTAGTCCACGCTTGTTTGAGCGGAAGGGGAGAGGCGTATACAGGTGAAGCCCACCAGCCCAATACGCTTCCCCACCCAGATAATCACCTGATCAGGTAAGATTTCAAGTCAGAGACAATCATTTAGGATTTTTTTTCTTTGTTTACAATATTACATATAGACAAAATGTATATTTAAATGTTTTTTAATACACCTTTACCTTCACTCTGAGGGCCTATACTGTACATGCCAAAACCTCTCACACTGGTTGGGCCACCCAGGTAGAACCTGACATAAAAACACATCCACAATGCAATTTGTAAAATGCTATAGACATGTTCAGACTTGTTAACATGGTTCTGAGAAGGCGAGGATTTAAGTGATGAGAGCATCTAATTCATGTCTAAATTAGCAAAACTGCTTACATGTCTTCAGTCAATGGTTTTTTAATTGAGCACAAAGTGATTTTATCATTATAAAATGCTTCTTTGCTGATGGCTTTTAATAAACTGAATAATCATAATTTGGTATTTCCAGTCAAAAATGATGTGCCTTTTAAAAATGTATTGTAAATTGTATTGAAATTAATCTTTTCATCAACGTCTGTTCTTTAAATTAGCAAAGGTTTTATATTTCTTTTTTTAAATGACTGATCTCAAGCCTTTTGATCTAAATTAATGCACCTCAGTTTGAGATTTAAAAAAAAACAAACAAACAAAAAACCCAAAAATTATTTGTAGATAATATTGCCACTCTTTACTTGAGGTGCTTGAGCTCAGATCAATGAGGCTTACAATCAATCCGTTTTTGACCAGGAACACCACAAGTGTAAGAAAATGGGCAAAGTATAAAATTATTAAAACATTTTTTGAGAAGTTACTGTGTAAGCAAAGTAAGTTTTAGTCTTAGTAATAACTAGCATTTAGGGTCAAAATGACTAGAACACACGAGACATAATTTTAAGTGTGCGTGATTATAAAACATAAAAAAACAACAACAAACTATAAAACATCCACTGAAAAACAAATAAACAAATGCACACCTGTCAGCAATGGAGGTAGGCTGACCCCCAAGAGGATAGATCATCCCTCCCCATAAAGATGCAGATAACACCTAAGAGAAAATCAATACACATACTTAATAACACACATTGCCTTTAAAGCAGACTACTTAAATACATTAATCAAGACTACTCACCGATCCCCAGATAAATGTTTTGTTAATCTGCAGCTCAACATCTTCTTTGAGAAAGCTGGCATCTCCGCCGGTGTATCCTGCCAGCTCCTAAACCAACAGAGCGAACACAAGTATTGTTTAACAGTGATGCTAAACCTTCTCCAGACAGTTTTCAATCAATATGGTGAGCAAAGAAATACAAAACAGCTACTGATATGTTCTGGGCTGATGTTCAAGTCCACAAACCTGGCTGATCCGCAGTAAGGCACCTCTTCGGGGCAAGATGGCAGAGTTCCTGGTGTCTATTACCATGGTGTGCTAGCGCGAGACAAGAAATCCGTGAAATCAGTCATTAGTGTAAAACCATGGAGCCAAAACAAGTGGGATTAAGGCAGCGGGGAGCATCTTACAGAAAGTGCGGATTTAAGAGTGTGGCCACTCTCCTCTCTCACAGCAAAGGAGGCGCTGCGGGCCAGACATCCCAGTTCACGCCACACACCCTCCCATTTCACAGTGTGATCCGTCATCCACAGAGGAAACTGCAAGACACATATTGCATTATGTCTTAAATTATTAAAGAAATGGCTCATTCAAAAATGTACATTTCCTGAAAATGTACTTTCAAGATTTGGAGAAATCACTTGCTCATCAATGGATCCTCTGCAGTGAATGGGTGCCATCAGAATGAGAGTCCAATCAGCTGATTAAAAACATCATAATAATCCACACAACTCCAGTCCAACAATTAACATCTTGTGAAGTGAAAATGCAATCTTGTCTGAATCAGGAGAGAAATATGCACAGATTAAGCACTATTTACAAGACAAAATAGTTATAGAAATAATTAATTTCACAAGCTGCTAATTGATGGACTGGAGTCGTGTGGAGTGATGTTTTTAGCAGCTGTTTGGCACCCATTCACTGCAGAGTGATGTAATGCTAAATTATCACAAATCTGTTGTGATGAAAAACAAAATCATCTACATAATGATGAGTAATTGTTTTTATTTCTTACACTGAGCTCTGTAGAAACTCCCCGGTCAGTCTCTTTTAGAGAGCTCCACGGGAACTGCCCGGTGACTTTGTACAGGTTTAGAGTGAAGCTACACAAAGCAAAGAAGTCAGGTTGTTAAATATCTTTTCAACATGACTGTTATGCTTATAGTTAAAACTGAAGGGTGTAATTGCATTTCAACATTGAAAAGATGAAATGATTACACACTTCACCTTTAAAGTTTAATGTTGTTTGCAGAAGTCATACTTGCGTTCATAAAATCCTGACTGTGGTTTAAAGAAGGACAGTCCGTATGACGTCTCCTTAGTTCCATAGGAAAACTGAAAGGTGAGCTTCTCTCCTCGGCCTAACACGTTTGGAAGCTTAACGCCCAAGACCTTGAGAGGAACAAACACACAAATACAGTAACACAATTTGACACATTATGTAGAAGCTACACAGAAAAACTGAGAGTTGGTTATAATAAAACAATTATCTATACTGACTGAAAATGTTATAAATATTATTCATATTGTTATTATTATTACTCATATCAAACATTCTTTTATATAAATTTTTTATTTATGGTCTGAAAGGAGATCTCATTTGAGAGTAACTGTGTAAATGAGCTTTTATTCTTATATGTGACCTTGGACCACAAAACCAATCAAGAGTAGTACAGGCATATTTGTAGAAATAGTCAAAAATACATTGTATAGGTCAAAATGATTGATTTTTCTTTTAAGCCAAAAATCATTAGGATATTAAATAAAGATCGTGTTCCTTTAAGATATTTTGTAAATTTCTTACCACGAATATACCAAAACTTAATTTTGGATTAGTAATATGCATTGCCAAGAACTTCATTTAAACTTTAAAGGCGATTTTCTTAATATTTCGATTATTATTTTAACATTAGGTTCCAGATAATTAAATAGTTGTATCTCTGTCAAATATTGTCCTATGATAACAAACCATACATCAGTTGAAAGCTTATTTATTAATTTATACATTTTGAAAAAAGGGACCCTAATGACTGCTTTTGTGATCCTGGGTCACATATTTCCAACTTTCAATTTATTTTTTTTAATTTTTAGTAATTTTAGCACTGCAACTTCAAATGATTTTAGTTAGCTGGCAAGGCAACATGGAAAGGGTAGGATGCAAAGCAATATATGTGTGTATTACGGTTCTTACCATACTGCCTTCATTGTTTCCAACCATGGTATTATAACTGCCAGTAAGTCGTTTAAGCTCAGTCACCTCAAATGTAACATCGAGTCCATTTGGCAGCGCGTCTGCTCCTAAAGAGGGGATCAAAAAGACATTGTACAAACAACACCATAGCTGAATGTTAATGCATACTGGATTCCTCTACAAAGTTACTAGAACAATCCTGCTAATACATTTATTCTGAATCCAGGTTGAATTTCTAAACTTGTCTCTCCTATATGCAATATACGCTACAAATCTAATACTGACAATAAAAAGCTGACCTTTAGACCTACTGCTCTTCTTTATGAGTATGTAAATTAACTGATGTAGGTTAGTACGTTGAAAGTCAGGGCTAGACAGCTTTCTCTGAGGGGAATGCAACAGCTAAGTCCAGAAAAACTGGATGCTTTCCACTGAATGGTCTACAAACTGAATAAAGCATGAAGGTGTTTTGGATGTAGCACCTTCTGAAATGTCAATCACCACCTCCACTTCTTTAAATATGCCTAGACGGAGCAACTTCTGCCTGGCCTCGTGGGATTTTCTCATCACCTGTGGAAACAGAGTTTGTTACCTCATTTCATAGTTTTGCTTTACTTTTGGCAGATATTTTTATTTAAAGGGATGTTATATCCAAACTGTGTCCAAATGATAAAATGTCAGAATTTGTACAGGTACAAGGTCATTACCAAATTTACGAGGTGGAATAAACCCTGTGCACCTGTCAGCACTCATAATAACTTAACCAATCCTAACAAACACTTTGACCTTGACAGCTCACTTACTTCAACCAGGTTCCTGGCAGTGAAGACATCAGAGATTTCATAGCCCAAGTAATCCTCTTTAGTTCTGCCCAGGCCTTCAATGTTGACATGCTGTACAACAACCTAAATGAGAACATTCAGAGATGTCACAGCAATACCATGTTTTTAGTATTTTTGGAAGCACTTCATGCGAATACATGAATTTCAGTACTACTGTATACCGGAATACGCTATTGTATTGTATCACAGCTTTATTGCACTTTTCATTAGGTTGGTTTAGTCTGCCATGCAAAGTGTAAAAGTGTGCATTTACTGCAAGGGAAACTTGGCTAATTAATGTTTTTAAACTGATGAAATTCTGCATGTTTGTTTTATTATTGGATAACATAACTGTAACTGCACAATTTAACACATTTTCTCTATTTGCATGCGTTTTCTCAATTTTATCAGTATATTTTTTTAAGAACTTAGGACTAGTTTAACTTACATCTTTATTTTCTAAAACCTCTTGTTTAGTTTCTTGCACCGCCTCCATCACTTCCAAATCATCTGGGTTGACGCCCAGGTCTCGCCCATGCATGGGGTAGGAATCCATACTCTACAAAACAAACATGAGTTTTATTTTTGCACACACATATACAGCCATATATATACAGCGGCACTTGCACAAAGACGCATTAGATTGCGTTCTGTAACAATACAATAGCACGCAAAGCAAGCAATAAACCTAAACGCAAGAGGTCACAGACAAAACCAGCATATTTCACCCCGAGTCTTTAGGAAAACATTTACCCGTGCGTGCACAGTCCCCATTGCTAGTGCGATGCTATCCTAAAGCTATTGAAGCCGCTCAGCTGATCGTGGGAATGTAAAATATCGCACTATTATGAAGCAGTCAACCCGACCCCCTTCAAGGAGGACGCCATGACACGCGACTGCTAGGTGAAACTGCGCGGCGATTGGCTAGAATGATGTGACGTCGTCAATAGTGAGCGGGTCCTTGTTATGTGCGCCGCAGAATAAACTCGTATAGTATAAACACAGGAATAAATTAGGATAAAGACAAACGTGGAAGTTAAGAAATGTGTATGAAGTGCGTCTTTCAGACTCTCAGAGAGAAGGTTATGAGAGAGGCTAGGCTAGGAGAACTGCGACAGTTTGTTTACTATCATATACAGGTGTTTGGCTAATAATGTGTCAGATTTCGTTTTGGTGTAACGTAACAGTTACAAACTATCATTTCACACTTTAAAAGGCTTTTATCTTCTCTTTTCCCTTTTCTTTTGATACGTTCTGTGAGACTTTTACTAGTGTCATATCTTTATACCAAAGTATACGAATATGCTAATCATTCGGTAAGTTACCATGGTATTTAACCGGACTTTTTTAAATGGAAAAACATCATGAAAGTATCACGGATTTTAATTTGTGATTTACAGGCCTGGAAAAATAATGCAATTAGTTTACCCATATCTTTAAAGAGTAAACTAATCATTTGCTACAATTTTTCGAAGTCACGAAATTACAAAGTATTTATTTAAGTTTGTTCTGTTAACCCTAGAAATTGCTCGTTTTAAAAAACTGTAATCTATTATATTACAAGACACAGGGCTTTTTGTAATGACGTCCTTCCATTTCTCCGGGAGAGGGCAGTATAACCTCTCTAGTGTTTGGTATTTTCAGTGATTAACATGACTGTCTTTTTTAACAAGTCGCTGCTTTTACTGCAGTAAAGTTGGGAGAATCTTTCTTGTTAAGCTAAAAACTGCAACCTTTGTCATGCTATGATGATTAGATTAATCCAAACCGACAGACGCTTCCAGTGTTTTAAATGGCAATTTAAAATTTTATTGCAAACGATTACTGAGGCATGTTATAGAGATCAGAAGCGTTTGTATTTACTGTTACTCATGTATTGGTTCATTCAGTTTGACAGCAAGCTGTCAGCCACAGATTCGCAATTTAAACATAGAATCTTACTATAGACAGGAATGAAAAATCTAGACTTATATAATGACATCATGTGCATCGAGTTATGTATTTCCTTAATATAGAATCCTTATTTATGTTTTTTTTTTTTAAAGAATTTTATTGCTTAATGTTTATTGTTATCTATCTATCTATCTAGGCACTCTCTCTCTCTCCTTCTCTCTCTCTCTGCCCCCTTCCTTCCACCTCCCATCTCCTCCTCAAATGTGCGCAAACCAATCAGCAGGCGTCTCGAGGCTCGAGCTCTCGTGCTCTTTCTGCCAGCAGCAGCAGAAACGCTTCTTATCAAAGAAACGCACAACTGGAGAAGTCACTTCACTCACAGCCTCTAACCATGGGTCCTGCCAGCTTCTCCTGGGACGTCTGTTTGTTTTTCCTCCTCATAAATACTTTAGATGTCATGGGAAATGTTGGAGTCGCAGGTAAGTGTTCCTCTGTTTCCCCCCCTCTACCTTTCACATCATTTATTTGGTGAAACTTTTAACACCTGATATAGGCTAGAAGTCAGTGGTTGCATGATTTTGCACATGATTTCCATGTAATTGCAATGTATTCTGTAGCCTATTATTAAACCTGAAACTGCATTCATCTGGAATAGTAATCATTTAGTCATACTTTGTCCTATCGTTACTGACATAAGGTATGCGTATTTTAACGCGTCCGTCTTGTTTTGCACGTGATATTCCTTAAGGAGAGCTTTTGCCGGTGTCTCTTTGAATTCCCTTGGGGTCTATAAGAACACGAGCCTCCATGATGGGGTCGGTTCGGGGGGCTTATCGACCCCTCACTCCTCCACTACCATCAATACGCATTGTGTCTCTCCATAATGAATGCATGGAAAAGTCAATAACGAGACAAACGATAAAAACACCCACGGCACTACTCGAGATTTAATGGTGTTTTAATTTTACATCTGTTTATTTTAGGTCTTTTTCAAACAAACAGAGAGATGAATAGCCTAACTCATCTCCAAATGAGTTTGACCGTTGCGCAGAGTCGACTTTTCTCTTTTTATGTTATGACGTTTTTCAATATTTTATGACATGAAGTTGTGAATTGCACAAACAGTACTCTGATTTTCTTTCTGCGTGTGTATTTATGGTTTGGATGTTGGATAAAAAGAGCTCACCATTGCGCAAAAGGTGCTCCGTTTGCGTAAAGTTTAAAGAAACGCTCGATTTAGAACTTACAAATGATAAAAAGCCAGAGGATGGTGAGGATGCACATCAATATCCAACCAAACCACCTCATTTACCTCTTCAAAAAGACACTTTCTCCTATATAAGCTTTCCAGGAGTCTGCTCATTCATTTATTTGTTCACTTCTGTATTTGGAGCATGGATGACCATCATTTCTGCTTTTTAGGTGAATTAATATATCACTCTGGCTACTCTATTGGCTAAAAAGCTAGTCTTTCTTTCCAGACTGCTTTTGTCCTGTCTGAGTACATTTGGTCATTTTTGTTCTGTTCTGTTTCATTCATCTTCACCTGTCTAAACCAGCAATAAGATCCTTATAAGATAAAGCAATCTGCTTTCAGATCAGTGACAAAGAGTAAAGTACCACACCCCAAAGCCCCTGTCAGAGACACGTAAAAACATAGATTTCTCGTAAAATTTTTTTTATTTAATTCAATAGTTTGACTAGTTTGTCTTTAGGTATATTGATGTGCTACACTTGAATGGATTTAGTTGGAACTCATTCTTGCTCTTCTGTTTGAACGTGTTCGGTTTGTAAAAGATAGCGATAAACAAAAAGATTTAAAAACTTATCGCTTTTAAATAGAAAAGTTGTCATATTTTTAGAAACTATCATTTAGCGCATGTCTTTATTACTCACTCAACTGCTTGGAAATGTTCAGTTATCTAATAGACCGAAAAAAGTCTCACTTTCTGTCTAATCTTTTCAGATCTGGGATGTGTAACAAGCATTTAGCTAAATCTTTGCCTATGTGATTACTCCACAGATGCAGACGAGTGCTCCGAATCCACAGACGACTGTCACATTGACGCGCTCTGCCAAAACACTCCAAAGTCCTTCAAGTGCATCTGCAAGACTGGTTACAAGGGAGATGGCAAGCACTGTGAAGGTGAGGCAGACAGATCTCTCTCCCTCTGTTCCGCTCATTCCGTCCCTGTCCGTCCGTCTCTCACACACACTCTCAGTCAGGTCATCCAGTTGTTCTCTAGCTCCTGCTGTGGGTCTTAATTAGTGAGGAGGAAGTGCAATGTGAGGGTGAGAGGTGCTGGGAAGGCAAAACCTGCTCCAGTCTTTACACTTCCCTCTACTGTTCTGCTTGAGAGCACAGCACAGCTGGAGCCAACATACACACGATCAGAGCGGATCACACTCACACACTCACTGAAACACTCACAGACAAATGAACATCACCTCACTGCTTTATACACTCGCATAGATCTATTAAGCAGGTAGCCGACATGCATGCTCATAAATGTTGGAAGAAAGTGCTGAAAAGATCTATACCTGTGCTCATATTTGTCAGGATGCGAATCTCAGAGATCTCAGCTGTTTTCTTTATGTATAAGCATTGTTTTAGATGATAAAACACCTTAATTGCAAAACTATATTGACAATAAATTAGAAAACAAAATCACAAAAAAAAACTTCTTGACAAAATTATCTGAGCATGTACTCATATAAAATTATATACAGTATCCATATTTCTATTTATCTATTTTTTCATTAGAAATTATAGATTGCTTATGTCACAAAGGATACAATATGCATTTTTCCAATTTAATATTTTTCTTTAAAAATTATTGATGGGTGTTATTAAATAAAAAGTTGACATCAGTGGTTACAAAAGTTGATATACAGTATACATTTTTGTTTTTTTCATTACAAAATATGTATTGTCATTATATTAAACTTTATATAAATATCCATTTTTCTAGAGCAATATTTTTGATTTCAAAATGTACTATCAGAATAAACATTTAAACAAATATTCTATGTAACCATTATTTTTAAATCCATAGTTTTTCTATTTTAAACTCAGTCATGCAATATTATTCAATATAAATCATTATATATATGCTTTATTCCATAATTTTAGTTCTCATAAATTAGGTACATGAATAATAATAATTATTGATAATTGAATAGAAAATTTTTTGCTATTTCAATAATATTTCATTACCCAAATCAGAAGTTGTTTTATAGACCCAGGGAGAATTTGTATTCATCGAGTTGTCCAAGCATACACACAGTTCCCTGTCTTTCAGCCGGTGCTATTAATGGTAAGAGCTACATGGGCGTAAATGAGTCTGTGAGTATTAGAGAGGTGGACTGAACCTGACGGACAATTTTATAGCGAACAAACAATCATGTAACTCTCTCTCTCTCTCTCTCTCTACTGTTTCCTATCGTACACTGCATTCTTCATCTGTGGATTCTAGATTGTCCATTTTGCATCTCTCTCCTCGTTTCACCCACATGTGTGGAGCTTGTGTTTCAAGAAAAGCATGAAATGTGCTTTCTACCTATTATGACACCCGACACCCATTCTCAATTGCATTAATGAATTAGGTGGATGTGAAACAGCATTGCACCAGACTGCTCCACAGTTAGCGCATGATACTCCTGTCTGAGGCCAGACAGCGTGGGCTAGAACAACATCTTTTTATTTCTCTAAGGAAACACGGGGAATGTTCTGGACTTTACAGAAGCCTTTTCCTCCCACCTTTAAACCGCAGTCTACGGTCGCAGGGGCAATGAGGCTGTCAGTTACGCTGAATCCAACCGGGCTGCATTGCTCTTAGCATGTTAACTATGCGTGCATGTGTGCGTCTCCTCTCTTTTTTGGCTCTTATGCTGTCTGAGCGGACATTCCGTCCACAGTGTAATGTGGTGTATTGTGGGAAGTGGGGGGTGCTGTTTGTCTGAAGCAAAAAGCCCATTAACACCCCCCATACCCACCCTTTAATTAAAGCCCTGCATGTTTGCTTTGAAGAAAATTAAGAAAACACTTGCTAACGCTCTAATGCAGTCATGTTGTCTGTCAGTGCATTTGTAGCTGGTAAAGTCTGTTGAGCAGGAGGAGGTTCATAACCAAAAAAAATAACTGTAATTAAATTACAGTTACTAATGGAAATATTAATAATTACATCTGAATATTGTCTCTAAAATGCTTGAATATGTGGAATAATATTAATATATTTGTATTAATATTAATAATTAGTTATCTTTGCCTGTTTTTTGTATGCCTCCTGCCATTTAAAGGCCTTTTAGTAAAGCAATACTATTCTGGTGCATTTGATTGGTTCTCTTGTTTGGATGTGCAATGCACCACGTCTGTCAGTTACATCAATCCACATCTCCTTAAAGAAATCGTTCACCTAAAGATTGCTAAAAATATACTCATAAACATTGAGCTTTTTGCTTCACAAGCTGTTAATTGAGTGACTGGAGTAAATTATGTAAATTATTATGATGTTTTTATCAGCTGTTTGGACTCTCATTCTGACGGCACCCATTCACTGCAGAGGATCCATTGATGAACAACTGATGTAATACTAAATTTCACAAACAATTTGAGGATGTCTAAATTTTCAGCAAATTTTAATTTTCAGATTAACTATTCCTTTAACATCTCAGTTGTTTCTCCTATACACCAATGTGTTTCAGACGGATTCTTCTGATTTTCCTCCTTTGTCATGATTTTCAGTAACTCCAGATAAATATTGCTTTGGATGGTGAGAAGATATGGACAACAAAACAGGTTTTTGAGTTGTTTCGTGGTGCATCTGCTTGTAATTGTGAATTTGTTACTGCAACATCTCTGTATTACCATGAATGATGCCATGGCTGTCACTGCTGAAAGATTTGGATTCGAATTGTGCCAGAAACAAAGCCGGTGAAACTGAAAAATGTGTGAGCCGATGAAACAGGAACTGAGGAATGTGTATTTGCTTGTTTCTGTCAGTGTAAAGTCAAGTGATATGTGAGCTGTGATTTGTAAACCTGCTTTACATTACGTAGCTGAAATTTTTTGAGGGCTGGTGGACATTATTTAAACGCATGCTTCAAAATGCATCTGATTGTATTCCCTACAGCAGATGCCATAATGTAATTAAAATGCTCTTACAGCAGACGTGTGTCTTTTTCAGTGTTTCTGTCCAGCTTAATATGCAGAGAAAACTATGAGTAGGTTTTTGTAGGTTGATCCCCCTGAAAAATGTTTGTTTAAGCATTCCGATCCAGCATGACACAGCAACATTGGTTTAAGCAATGGCACGAGTTGGGGGCAGGACTATCAGAAATGAAACACATTACATGTTTTTTAAAAAAGTAAAGATGCGGAATTATATAACATGCAATGACATAGTTGTGAGATAGCGCTTCATTGGGTTTTATTGATTATGCAAATTATTTAATTGATGAGATTAATCAGTGGGAGGTGCTCACAAGGGAATCCACACAGATTGCAAATCCCCCATGATGCAAGGGTTTATTTGCAGGGGTGAAGAGATTAAACAAAGCCTTAACATGACTCAGCATCGGGTCAGTGAGTTTACCTGGGAGAGAATTGTCTCGTCTGCCTCAATCTTTTTTCCTTTTTTCCCTCCGTTCCTTTTTTATCTCCGTCTGTGAAAGAGGTCAGGTAATTGTCGCCGCTGAAGAAGTGCCCTAGTCTCGGAGTCGGAGTGTGTGTGTAGTTGTGTCTCTAATTGTGTGTTCATATGTTTCAATGAGAAAACGGTAGAAAAGGGGATGGGGGTGGTGAGGAGGAGACAGATAAATGGAATGAGAAATAGAGGTGTCGACCCATTACTAGGCCATTGTCTGCCTGGTGTCTGCGGACTCGTCACAGACCTGCCGATGCTCTGATTGGCCGTCTGAGTGTGCCCACCCTTCATCCCTGACCCTCCCCTCACAGGACAAAAACATTTATATTTAAAAAATGCTGTTCTTTTGTATAACTTTGTATATTAAGCAGCACAACTGTTTTCAACATTAATAATAATAAGAGATATTTCTTGAGTACCGAACAACATATTTAAAGGATTTCTGAAGGAGCATGTGAGACTGAAGACTGGAGTAATGATGCTGAAAATTCAGCTTTGCCATCACAGAAATAAAATAAATTTTAAAATGTATTAAAATAGAAAACAATTGGAATAATTTCACAATACCACTGTTTTTACTATATATATAAACATACACAAACTCTTTGTCAGTGGTGTACAGTACATGCACTTTTTATGGTATTGCAGTGAGAGACTATACATACAATATTTGTACTAAAATGCTTTTTTTTCAGGTGACAGGACCTTTGACAAAAAAGGAGTGATTGAAAACGATCAGTTTCAGGACTTCAGAGAAACACTTCCTTTTATGCAGGATATATGAAGAGTTAAACCTATTATGAGTTAAATCTAAATGTTGAAAAAAGTAGATATAGTAGTATCTGCAGAAAGGGCAACTCTAGAATGGATTGACTGAATGTGTGATTTCTCAATTAACGACAATTTTTGTTTTTAATAAGTTCATTATGAATCAATGGAATCCAAAAATCTAAGAGGGCACATGCTTTAGTTTGTTCAAGTTTTACACTTCATACTGCTTTTTGCTCGCTCACCTAAACTGCAGAAGTGGGACTCTCTGCATGGCACATTTTTCAGCAGGTAGGATTTGGATGTGTTGTGTTGGGCCGTAGGGGTGTTGAGGTGTTGCCTCCCTTGGGCTCCACCCCTGCTGAGGTGTTAGCGGAGGTGCTTAATCTGCTTGATGGGATGTTGAGCGTAAACACTTCTCCTTCGATTAAAGATCTGCGTATGTTGACAGCGAAAACCGCAGCAAGCATCAGCTGAAACTGTCGTCTCACTGCCGGGTCATATCAACAACAGCTCCGAGGCAGGAAGCATGTCAGCTTGGAGCTAACTAGCCGTCCACCTCTTTAACAACCCCGTCCCCCTCGCACCTTCACTGGCACCCTATATACACCTTGTTAGTTTTGCAAATGGCCACAGCACACACACACGGACACCTAAAAACATTATCAACTCAAATCATACTCAGTTTCTTACTGTTCTTGGATGGTTTGCCTTTATAATGCTACTGACACAGTGAGTCTCAATCACTTAAACTTGTGTGGATTATTTTTATAAAAAAAATTGTTTGTATGAGACCCACTGTGTTATTTTAAAGTGACCTTATATATAGTGAGATCTAAATTTTAACCTTTGAATCTGTGATTTTTCGATCTCATTTACCTTCAGGGGTCTCCCGCCATCCATCTGTCTCTCTTTTCTCTCATTTTCCCCTCTTCCTGTAGATGTAGTGCTCTTCAGGAGCATATTCACAAGATAAAACGGTAGTGAAACATGAACTTTTTGTTTGCTCCAGAGTGTTTATGGATGTTTTCATGATGAGCTGGCTCCATGTTTGTCTATAGTGATGGTCCTTTTCTTCACAATAGGCCAAAACCGACACTCTTTGATAGAAAACAAAAAAAACAAACAATGAATAAAATACTAGTGAAGTATTTATGCCTCTATAATTTTGGTGTATATCTGCATGTGTGTGTGATTTGTGTTTGTGGCATGAGTATGTGCACTAGTATGTGTTACTGTACACTCAATATTTTACTGTCTGGGTAGATTTTGGCTTTTGAGTAGATGTAGAAAAAGAAAAACAAAACATTCTTAAATGCAGTTCTCACTGTCCTCATAGCCACAGTTGCACAATGTGGGTTGTGAGTGTTTTTTTGGGAAATAATGTGGATATTTTTAGTTTATGCTGTATGTCTCCAAGTGCACAAGCCAGGTTTATTAAATCACGCACTCCAAGGTAGCGCAAAACACAAAGCAGATACCCGTGATCATCGTCTGGCAGAAAACAGACACTTGCTGTCTATCTGATTTCAATGCATTCAAGCGTGTGTGAGTGAAAGAGAGAGAAATATTGTGTTTATTTTAGTGTCCCTACTTACGTCTGTCTCCTGTACAAACTCATAGCAGCAATGAAAGCTTGTTTCATAAGCCAGCTCTTCTTAAACCTCCTTATTTAACCTCTGCTTTGTATCAATAACAGGATTCAACTTTTTAGTAGTCTTTTGCTATTTGAGCAACCCTTAACCTACATGTTAAACTTCAATGTGCACCGCTTTATATTTATGGATTTTATATTGTGGTATATTTGTCTGATCTGTACTGACTCAATGTGTTATCTTTTTCAGATATGGACGAGTGTGAAAATGACTACAATGGTGGATGTGTTCACGACTGCATCAATATCCCTGGAAACTACAGGTGCACATGCTACGACGGATTCATGCTGGCAGATGATGGGCACAACTGTCTCGGTACGTACTCAGTTGTCTCTCCTGATGGATTTACAGATGAGCTAGTCCCTCGTCATCTTTTTGCCTGGCTAACGACCTCTGTAACGACCCCCCTTCGCAAACGTAAACAAATCTGCCTCAGCGATCTCTGCACAGCGCCTCAGAAAAGGCCAGCTAAGTCGCGTCTAGCACAAGTATTCCATCCCCGTTGTGACAGGAGCGCGCCAACAGGAACCTTGCGATTATTTTCATCTCTTAAAAATGTCACCCAAATGTCACCAGTGGCGCAATCGCATCCAATTCCCAGAAATCGGCAGTCAGGTCCGATGTTTATATTAGCGGTTAAAAATGGAAGTAGGGGAAGAAAAGGCTGAGAGAAAATTAATAACTTGCCATCTCGTATTTATTGAAATAGTTCAAAGATGAAATTCCATGACCCGGAGAGTTAGGGCCGGGTCTCATGGTTTTGCTGGATTGCTGTGGGGATTCAGGAATTCGTTAAAAAGTCTGTTTTTTTGTAGCGAGTCTGTGTCTGCGTTACCCCTCTAAGTGAGTGCAGATGTGTCTTTGGTCAAAAGCGACTTATCAACCTGAAATGTGGTGGCTTTTTGGTGTCATGGTGACTACGTATTACAGTCCAAACATCAATGTCGCAAGAGGTAAAGAGAGAGAGGACAGCGCTGGTGTGCGTCTGAGCAGCTGGACGAAGAACTTGAGCCGCTCTCATCTCATCTCCTCTCTGCTCTCATAATCCAAAGCAAATATGTGCGCCGAGCCGAGTTTCAGGATGCTGAGGTCATCATTTTTCATTAGCCGCTGTAATGATGATGGATCCCAGAGCAGGACATCAGGGCTCAGACCTTCAGAGACCTTTAGCACCTCCTCCGTCTTGCTACATCAACTTGCATGATTCCTTTATATGGTTTTCCCTAATTTGTGTCTCTTTCAAAACAAACGAGGTGGTACAGTGGAGACATCAGATAATGGTAATACCATGGTAATTACTAAGATATCACACAGTACTTAAAGGTGAATGTGTGATCTTGGAAAAATTTGTAAACACTGCTCTTGTTAGATATTCCAATTTTGCAATCTGACTGGTACAAAAACATATTATTTAAAATGTAATCACTGAGGGCCACCCCTAGTTGGTGATTTTGTATGAATTTGTGGGTATTTTGTAGGTAAGCCATGACCCCACCCCTATAGCTGGCAATTTCATATGAATTTGTATGATCCAACTGGTATAAAAATGTATGATCTGTAGGTAAAACTTCACCATGATGGTCCACCCCTAACTCTGCCCGTAGTTGAAGGTAATTTGTATGAATTTGCATGATCTGACTAATATAAAACGTATTATTTAACACAGTGAAAATCCCCTCAAGCACCCCTAACTGACAATTTTACACAAGTTTATATGGTCTGATTGGCTCAAAAGCATGCAATTTGCAGGTGAAATGTCACCATAGAGGTCCAACCTAACTTCACCCCTAACTGGCAATATATAGTGTAAATCTGTATGATCTGACTTTTAGAGGGATGAGAGCAGATCATATATAACATAGGAATGAGATTGTGCAAATTAATTACAATAATCGCTACCAGTTTACTGAAATGCATACAAATTATCATGAGACTGTCGGTCATTTCTGTATCAAGAGAAGCACCAAACAACTGAGAAAGTAATGAATGTTTGCACTAACTCCCTTATCCTAAATCATGCAATTAGTTGATACAGTGTTGCAAACATTTGCTCTTAATTTGATCACAGTAGCACTAATAAAGTCTGTCTTTGTTAAGTAGTCTAATGCATCCATGTTATTCTAAACAAAACCACTTGTTAAACTAAATGCTTTCATTGATCGAATCTTCCTACTATTGAACTATACTATCAGGCCTAAAATAAGCAAGGTGCACTTAAGTTATTTCTTTGAATACAATGTTAATACCACCATGCCTATAGAACCAAGGTATTACTACAATACAGTGTCTAAAATCTGTGATAATACTGAATGGTAATCTATCTCTATATTTCTTTCTTTCAAAATCAGCCTTTCATTTTTCACTTTCTGGAACTTTTCTTTTTTTATCCTTCTCCTTAAAATCTCTCTCTCTTTCTCCCGTCCTGTCTTTGCACTCTCACTCTCTCTGTATTTTCTTGGTTATCTTGGCTGTGGTTCTCTTTGGAGTAACTCCAGGCTGTTTCCCTAGAGGCGATAGACTTGCCTTCTATTTGACATCTTTATTGTGGAATGTCTCAAATACAAGTCTAAATGATGGCTCTGGGAACTAAGACAAGGCCGTAGAGGGCCATCAGCAGCACTGAGGGGGCTCTCCTGTTCAAAACCCCCTCCTTCTGCTGCTCTTGTTATGTCTTTCCCTCCGCTTCCAGTTTTCTGTGTCTGACTCGCTACATTTCTCTTCATTTCTTTCCATCTTTTCTGACTTGTCTTCTCTCCTGGATTTAATCTGGTTCTGTCTGTCTTTGTCTCAGCCCTCTCCTCCACCTCTACCTAGAAATAGATTGACACAGAAAAAGTCAATCATTTTAGAGATGTTTCTCTCCCTGTCCTCTTCTTTGCCTTGCATGCTGTCTTTTTTGAGTCACTTTCAAAATAGCATTTGTGGCTTTAAGTTTATTACCACATAAAATGATTCTCATAAGTCTCTGTTTTTAGGGCTAAAATGGTCTTTCGGTAGATGAAACAC
Organism: Enteromius mattozi; assembly: GCA_032359235.1. Lineage (NCBI taxonomy): Eukaryota > Metazoa > Chordata > Actinopteri > Cypriniformes > Cyprinidae > Enteromius > Enteromius mattozi. Next base: position 784,516 of record JAUMHE010000066.1, on the reverse strand, counting down.
TTCCTTGGTAAAAGAGATGTCGTCATATGGCGCTTCGTCATGTTTCCTGTTACTCTCTCCTGTCTGCTTAATGCTGATGCTTCTCATTCACACATCATCTGTATGTGTGTTTGTTTGCTCTTTGGAAACCTTATTCATTCTCATTGGCGCTTTGACATCATATGACATGTTCTCATAGCACCCTCATTGGCATCTGTGCACATTATGGCAAGTTCAGATGGAAGTGAAACCACTAGAACTATTGACTTTCTTGAAAGGTTAAATGAATCATGTTTATGATGACCTTTTCCTGTAATGCCTTTTTTTGTGCTTTTGACATTCTCTTTCTATTTCATTTTCTCCTAGTATGTATTGTTTAACCTTTTCAAAGATAATGAATGACTTCCTAGCTAGATTTAACTAGATTTTTTACATTTTCTGATGGAAGTGGGATTAGTTCATGCCTAACTCTTCATCATATGAGTGTCAGAATATTGCTTGTTAAGGTTATTTGTGTTATGATTGCTTGTTAGTAAGTAGTACATTATTTATAATAATAATTAAATCTTATAAATCTTATCCATTTAAAATGACATTGTTTATAGGGCTAAGCATTATATATCAGAAATTGTCTGACTTGTTGAATACAATTTCTGATAACTTGTTTCTGTACTTGGACTTTGTTCATGTTCTCAGCCACCAATAAATGTAACATTCAGCTCAGTTTTAAATCCATTCCTCAGATACCCGACCCATCAAAGGAAGAGTAAAGCACATGGGATGAGCAATAGCAATAGTGGTGCTTGCCTTAGTGTGGCTTGTGCCACTGATTATGTTCTGCATAAACACACGCACACACGCACAGAGTGTGTTCAAACAAACCTACTGAGCGCTAACCAAACCGCAAGCTCTTTGAAATGGTACGGAAATCAGTGCTGTGGCTTGTTTGCTTGGCTGATCTTGTGTAGGAAGTCGTTTTAGATCTCCACATGTTAACAAGTTAAAGCTTTAATTGATTTAAGATTGGCTAATGGGGGGCTGATTAAAGAGCAATTTACTGGAGTTCCTCTGTCTTTTTCATTTCCATTCTTATTTGTTTTTTCTCTCCGTGCAGGCAGCTGGACTCAGTGTGTTGATCATTTAGCTCTTTTTTTATGAATGCCTGCGCTGCCGCTGCTGTTTATTTATCTTTTGGCTGCTTTTCCCTTCTCGCTCCAACATCAGAATGGGAGGAGAAGACTCATGTAGTTACAATTACAACAGGGGTGATGTTGTAACTGAGGTCACTTTTAAACAAGAGAAATCTCAGCACCTCTCTGTTGTGTTTACTTTAATTCAGTTAATTTCAGTTCAGTTAAACTTGTCTTCTCTTCTCTTCTCTTCTCTTCTCTTCTCTTCTCTTCTCTTCTCTTCTCTTACTTTAAGTTAACTGCTTAGTTTAACTTCTGTTAACTTCACATTGCTTCTTTTTTCTTAAGTTTATGTTCACTTCACTTCTGTTCACATCTGTTGAGTTCTTTTCACTTAATTCACTTCACTTCACTCCTGAACAGTTTTTCTGGGGGTTCAGTTCTCGGTTTACTTGACTATTTTTTCCCCCTCTTTATTTCAGTTCACTTCTGCTCCCTTTTAGTTGTATTCACTTCACTTTAGCCCCTTTCACAGAGTAACGAATTTCCAGAAAATCACTGGCTGTGTGAACGAACCAGTGCATTTTATCAGTGCATTTTCATTTTATTTTCCCAGAATCTCTTTGTGAAAGAGGTTAATTTGGCCTACTTTATTCACTTTACTTCACTTTTTTTCTGTTTTATAGTGCTGAACCTCTATTGTTTCTGTTCTGTTCCATTCAGTTTATTTCTCTTGATTCTTTTGCCTACTCTTTTATTCTGCCCTGAATTTCTCTCTGTTTCCTCCTCCCTCGTCTTCTCTCTCTCCCTTTATTTTTCTCCCTGTTGTGTCATGTCATCTTAGATCTCCTCCAAATTAAAGTTTACAGAAGAGCAATCAAACAAAACAAAAGCATTCTAGTTTAAACTCGCAGACCGGGATGCCAGGGCTCTTGTTTAAATTTTGGCAGAGAGGGCCTTAATTGAGAGATGACAGCTGAAATGTTATTTTTTTTCCCTCCTTTTAAAGCAAGAGAGGGCTGTCACACTGATGATATCTGTTTCCATTCCCACATTAAACACGGCGCACAACACGCTCGCAGCTATAGAGTCACTCGAGACCGAGGCAGCCAGCATGTCTTCTCCAAACCCTCATATCAAATATTACTCGCGTCCGTGAACTGACAAATGAGAAGCAAGCCACCGCAACTGGATTGTTACATGTGGCAATAGAGAGATAAAAGCTTGTGATCTGGTTGGCCTCATAAGTAATAGCATTATTCTCAGGAGAAGAAATGTATTTCATGGAGAAAAGAAAAATGTTAAAGGGAAAGTGGAAAGAAAGGTGTGACAACCTACAAAATAGTAACATGGCATTTCTTTTGGTAGGCTCAACGTATCAACCACAAAGTTTCATTAATTCTTTAAACACTTGTAAATGAAGATCAAATTATTTAGAATGCACTTGGGGGTAAAATGTAATTACGAAAAGCTTGTGTATTTAGGGTGTTACATGGCAACACTTTCCCAAAGGAAAATTTTGCTCTTTTATAGCTTAGGAAACCTAGTGTTTTTTATTATGTTTCGGTTATCATTTTTATCATTTTTATTTGGTCTGTCTCATATACTTCTCCTGAAAATCCATTGGAAATGCAGACACAATTTAGGTATCAACATACTGTTGAAAAGTTTGGGGTCAGTAAGGAATTTGTACTTTTCCTCTCTCAGGATGACAGTAAAGGCATTTATATTATTGCAAAAGATTTCTGTTTCAAATAAACGCAGTTCTTTTGAAGTTTCTATTACTCCTGAAAATGACAGTGATTTCCACAAAAATATTAAACAGCATAACTTTTTTGAGTACTCATGATAATAAATGTTTCTTGATCATCAAATGAGCATTTTAGAACATTTTCTTAAACTGGAGTATTTGATAAATTAAATCTTCAAATATATTGAATTAGAAAACAGCTATTTTAAATAGTAATATTTCACAATCTTACTGTTTGCACTGTATTCTTGATCAGATAAATTAAGTATCGGTGAGATTCTTAAAAATTTTTGAATGGCAGTTTAGGATATAACATAAAATTACTGTGCATTATATACATTGAATTCTATAAATGAAACAATTTTACAACAGATATTTCAATATCTGACTTTGAGATTCTTAGAAAACTTTTTATATGAAATTAATGCAAAATAGAAGCATTTTCACAAGTAATCTCAGACTTTTTAAACCCTACCACTTAGTACAAAAAGCTTTCCTTTCGTGCATGGGGCAGACAGGGATGCCTCTGTGGACGAGGGCATAAAGACCCCCTCTCTCGATGGGTACAGTAGTTAATAGGACAGTAAAGGCCTTGCTGTCTTGGCTGCGTTAACGAGACGCCCCACGGATGCTAAAATAAGAGTTATGTCGCCAGGTAAAGCCAGGAGCCACATAATAAACCACTGTTACCAAATTAAACTGCGGTTGTGTCTGCATGTTGTGGATAAGATTACTTGTATGTGTATGTCCTACATTCATGCGTCTTTCAGCTGATGCATATTATCGAAATTTATTCAAAGAAAATAAAGAATAAATAGCATGTCCAGACTTAAGCAAAGACTTTAGCCCAAATAAAGTGTACAAACCAACTAAGGACACAAAAGCCTGAGTTCATTAAACAGTTAGTGTCCTTTAGCTCAGTAGTCTTAGCTCGTAAGCTACACGGGAAAAGATAGTAAAGTCATTGGGTTGGATAGTGTGCTTTTGTGCCTCCACGTACAGGCGCTAACGGCTGTCAAGGTCTTTACGCACAGAAATAAAGAGCTTGTAAAACTTGCTGCCTCTCAATGCACTCCAAACAGACAGGGCAGTAAACATAAACACACGTACACATTAGCTGTGCTATTATTAAAAGACATGTAAATGTGACACGGTGTGGGAACAGTCACTGCAGTCTCTATCTGTACACAACAGTGACTTTAGCGTGTTTGTGAGTGCCGTGCTAATAATTCACCTATGACAGTGGAGGAAACTGGCATGTTGTTTCCACCCCTCATTTACAGAAGCTTTGATGCTCATTCAGCCTTCCAGTTTATAACATTCAATGCGAGTTTTGTAAGTGACTTGTAAACAATAGAACAGGATTACACTAAAACAAGGCTAATGGAAACATACCTACAAACTATTTGGCATGTATCTATTCATAAATGTCACGCAATTATTTTCCATATTCTTTCTAAATGTAACTTTTATTGAAGCTGTTACTATATAGTTGTTTTCTATGGTGCATTTCATAAGAATATGCATACATTCATCACTTGTTGTTCAATATTGTTGTGCTGTATAATTTCCCCGCTAAGTATTTAGGATTTAGGGCATGCATCTTTTATGAAAGTTTCATTATTAATGTCTGTGTGACTACATGGACGCTCAATAGTTAAAATAAATATTTTTATGTAAGTATTTTTGGCTGAAATAATGTTGTGTTTTGATATTTACTAGTAATTTTAATTTTATAAGTATATTCAAATTATACGAATATACAGTACTGTGCAAAAGGCTTAGGCCACTAGTATTTTCACCAACAAAAAAAGGTTTTAAGTGGGTTATTTCTATCTTTTGCGGTAGCGTGTCAGTTGGAAATATCAGTTTACATTTCCAAA
>JAUMHE010000066.1:743067-773717 GCA_032359235.1 Enteromius mattozi | reverse complement strand
GTTAAATGCAGAGCACAAATTCCAAGTATGGGTCACCATACCTGGCCACAAGTCACTTCACTTTCACTTTTTTTTTTAGATCAGAACTGACTAGAAGCAAAATGGGAGAGAGATGGAGGCAGGATCGGGAAAGGCCTTTAAGTCGGGATTTGAACTCGGGACACATGAGGCACTACGCTGCCCACAAGGCTTTCGGTGCTAATAATAAAGTGCATTTATAAATTGAACACAGTAAGAACATGGAATAGGATAAATTTTGATTTTGAGGGAACTTTCAGGACTTTGAGCTACTTCTGAAGTAATGTTGGATAGAGTTTTCTGCTTTGCACAATTATAACCTGAACCAGTGAGAGCGGAAGGAGGGGGATGGAAAAAAGTGACATTTATTGAAGAGAGAGAGAGAGAGAGAGAGAGAGAGACATGTGGTGAGGTAGAGAGAAGGTTCGAGACAGACAGAAAGCCGGAGTAGGGAGGGTTGGACTTGTGCTGTCAGTTGTGCTGTGCTGCATTTTCTTTTGTAAACACAAACGTGTGTGTGCTGCTTTTCTTCCTTCTTTCTGCTACACTCCAGTACCTTCTGCAAATGCTCCCGTCATATCAACTAACAATGCCAAAGAGCCCACAGAGGGGGGCCTGAGGCCCAAAGACGGGGAAATATGCAAAAGGTGGAATAAAAACCACCTTACGTAAGACTGACGGGGCAAAAAGGCTAACAGTTACTGCCAGAGCCTAACATTGCGTGCCTTTTTGTTTGGGTTATAATGACACATAGCCTACAAGAAGTGAACAAAGGCATGACTGTATATAATAGTTAAAGAATCATGACAGGAATAATGTCAAGACATGTGCATGCCTTTTTATTTACATTTAAAACTAAAGTAATAATGATATAGTAAAATATTAAATTAATACTACATTAAAATGCTTACAATTAAGCCCTTTCTATTGTTTGTTTGTTTTATACACATAAAAAAATAATATTTATTTACACACAATGTCACTTTAAGAAGTACCTTTACTCTAATAATAAATAAAACTGAAATAAACACTGCAAAAAATACCAGCATCTGACACGGAAGCTGAAGGGTTAAGGGTAAAGTGAACTGAATTGTAAGAAGTTGGTTTCCAGGGGAACTATTCTTACTGTTCCAGCTGAGTTGGGCTAAACCACTTTGCTTTTAAAAAGGGGGGCGACAAACACCCACAACATAAATTTCTTTCGTAACAGTTTAGAGGAAAACAGAAGACGGACTGGGACAATAACTACAAACATGTGCGGTCCTGTTTTATAAGTTACAGTCTGTTCTTAAACCATTTGCGCGGTTTTGCCGGGTTTAAATATGCGCGTCTCCCCCGCAGCCGCTCTGTGCTGGCGGCCCTGCCAAGTCAGTTTGAAAAGATCAGACAAAGGCAGCAGGAAGCCCCTCGGCTTGGCAATGAGTGCGAGCGGAGCACAAACGCGAAACGAAACCTCACTCTTTTATCTGATAGCGGACTGAATTTATTTTCTCCCGAGGTTTGTGGCAGTTTTAGACATCTTTTGAAAATGTACGACCGTCTGGATCCCCGGGTCGAGCGAAGACTGTTATCAAAGCGCCAAACGGGCAGCAGCGCTGCCTGACCGCCGATCGCTGTCGGTCTGAATCGGATCAAGCGTCTTTTAGGGGCATTTTTTTGGGTTTTGAATCCTTCCTACACCGCTGAAAGGATCACTCGGGACGGGGAGTTGTCGATTTACACAGTTAAATGTAAAAGGAAAAGCTTGAGGAGCTTTCTAAAAGCCTTTTTTTCTCCTGAGGGGACTACGAGCCGCGACGGTGACCGTTGGTGGGGGTTTACCGCCGTTTGTTTTCTTGAGCGCGTTTGGAAGATGGAGACGCACATCTCGTGTCTCTTCCCGGAGATTTTAGCCATGATTTTCAGCTACTTGGACGTGAGGGACAAAGGCAGAGTGGCCCAAGTGTGCACGGCGTGGAGGGACGCATCCTACCACAAGTCCGTGTGGAGGGGGGTGGAAGCCAAGCTGCATCTGAGGCGAGCGAATCCGTCCCTGTTCCCCAGCCTCCAGGCGCGGGGCATCCGGCGCGTTCAGATCCTCAGCCTGCGGCGCAGCCTCAGCTACGTGATCCAGGGGATGCCCAACATCGAGAGCTTGAATCTGAGCGGCTGCTATAACTTAACGGATAACGGCCTGGGGCACGCGTTCGTGCAGGAGATCCCTTCCCTGAGGGTGCTCAATCTGAGCCTTTGCAAGCAGATCACGGATTCCAGTTTGGGCCGAATAGCGCAGTATCTGAAAAACTTGGAAGTGCTGGAACTGGGCGGCTGCAGTAACATCACGAACACGGGCTTGTTGCTCATCGCGTGGGGTTTGCACAGACTCAAAAGTCTTAACCTGAGGAGCTGCCGGCATGTGTCGGATGTGGGCATAGGGCACTTGGCTGGCATGACCCGGAGCGCGGCGGAGGGCTGCCTCAGTCTGGAATACCTGACCTTGCAGGATTGCCAGAAGTTGACGGACTTGTCCCTCAAGCACATCTCTAAAGGCCTGACCAAGCTCAAAGTGCTCAACCTGAGTTTCTGTGGGGGCATCTCGGATGCCGGCATGATCCACCTCTCTCACATGACGAGCCTGTGGAGCCTTAATCTGCGTTCGTGCGACAACATCAGCGACACGGGAATCATGCATCTCGCCATGGGCACGTTGAAACTCTCTGGACTCGACGTATCGTTTTGCGATAAGATAGGCGACCAGAGCTTGGCTTATATCGCGCAGGGCCTGTACCAGCTGAAGTCGCTGTCGCTGTGCTCGTGCCACATCAGTGACGATGGCATCAACAGGATGGTGCGCCAAATGCACGAGTTGAGGACGCTTAACATCGGCCAGTGCGTGCGGATTACAGACAAAGGACTGGAGCTGATCGCAGACCACTTGACGCAACTGACCGGCATCGATCTGTATGGATGTACGAAAATCACTAAGAGGGGACTGGAGAGGATCACGCAGCTCCCCTGCCTTAAAGTTTTAAACCTGGGCCTTTGGCAGATGACTGAAAGTGAGAAAGTGAGGTGAAACTTGGGGGGTTGTTGGAGGGAGGGAGGGAGGGAGAGGAGAAGGAGGGAGGAAGGGGGATGGGTGAATTTCAATAGAGCAAAGTACATAAAAAGAGGCTTAAAATGCTGAATGTGATACATGTGTCAGTTATTGCTATTAACACACACAAAAAGTTGTTTTGTTTTCTCTTAACAAATCGCAATATTAAACCTCCTCCTCCCCGAGTATCGCGATATTTTGGCTACCTCGTTAGATGTATTATATTGTTATTCTTAAGAAGAATGAGAATTTGTGCCTAGAAAACAATTCCCTCCCCCTTTATCTCGTCTTTGGCTTAAAAAGAGCAAAAAGACCGAAAGAAAGGATGGATCATTCAGACTACCTTTTTTATTTCCCTTGCTTCAGATATGGCAACAAAACATGTTTCAAAACAAGTCTATGGGTAGTTGACATCAAATTTCAAGCAGTTTCGCGTCCTGTGATGTGACAGTTCACCTTAAAATGTTTTAGATCTGTAATTATTAAACAATGCCGTTTTGTGATCTTAAATTAATTGAGAGACTACATGCAATATTTGTGCTTTAAAACAAATAATTTATCACACCATAGGACCATTTAAAATTAAGTAGTGATTAAAATTGAGAGAAAAAAATAGTGACCAGTCACAGAACTTAAAAACATTTTCCCTTATACATTGTATAAATGACAAGACTAAAATCTTCAAAAGTTCATGGACATGCTATATGTCAACTACCCTTATGCAAAAATACTAGGTTTGTACACTTAAGCTTTTATATTTCCAATCTCTTTTAGTTTTTGCTCAATTTTACAGGCCTGAAAGCCTTTAATTCCTGCTTTGAATAAGAGGTTCCCTCTGCTGATGTATTTATGCTTATGTAAGCAGATATTAATTAATGGCTGTTATTCAGAGTGTTGTACTTCAAATTGAAGTGAATTTTGTCCCTAAAAAATAAAAAAAACCCTGTTAGCAATTCACTTGACACCTTGTTTGCCTCTTCACAGGACTGAGACAGGGCACATCATGTTATAAAACAATCTGTCTGTTTTAAATACAATAATATTCAACGTTACATATAAAAGTCATGGTCGAAACGAGGGTAACACGCAAAATGCATGTCAGGCCTATATATGTACCATGATGTATCGACCTGCAACATGTATTGAGTCCTGCTGAGAAGCTACTGTGTTCTAATGTACTGTAAATGTATTTGTAAAAAGAATCCCAAATTAAAATGTTTTATATTCTTACAGTAAAAACATTAAAGTTGATATTTATATAAATAAAAGAGCCACTCTGAATTTCGTTGTGGGGAAAGGTTTTTGCTGCTTGTGATTTTTGCTGTAATTCATGCATTCAGTTCGGTTTTGTGCCCTTTTGATGCTAAACGTCATAATGTTTAGGCAGTATCACAGATAATGTTGCTATAATAGGGTTAGGGGTTTATTTGGTCGATTGCCAATGTAGTGGATTTGAGAAATGAGCGCTTTAGAGGACGATGGAAGTGATATTTGTGTGTTAAGGGCATGCATGTTTGTTACATTATTTATGAACTGCAACAAAATGGATGCTTCCTTTAATTGTGCTAGTTAGAGGGTGTTAAAACTGTAATGCTGCTTATTTTACAGTGTAAGTCATCAAATACGATAATATACATGCTGTTACAGCATCTGATATCAATTTAGTAACTATAATAGTGGATATATTTCACCTAGTGAAATATTATAAATCCTGTTCTCAACAGTTGCCATTGTTTCCCTTAAGTTAAGAAGCCAGGTTTAAGATTTTTTTCTTCTCCTTGCTCAGTCACGCATACCAGATCTGAGAGATGGGGTTTGTCCCACGGGAGACTTCCTCCCCCCCACCCCCCCCCAGAAAAAAACCCAGCCCACCCCCCTTTCCTCAAACAGACACTTTTAAACATTCCTCACAATCATTCAAAGCATTTAAGCTTTAGTCTTTGCTCCCCTCCACCGTCCAGAGGGGTGGAGGATTTAAACGGGGGCTCTGAGCGCCTGATGAGAGAGAATTTAAGCCCTTCTGAAGGTTACCGCCATCTCTTTGCTGAGTTCATAGATTCTTTTTCTTTCCCTGGAGATAGTTTTTTGTTGCATTTTTACAACTGGAGCTGTTTGTCAGACGTTGGGATATGTTGCTCACTATAGATCTTCTTTAAAGTCATAAAACTCACAATATTTTATGATTTTGCTGAACCGAGCACGCAGAGCAGAAAAACATCTCACACCACCTTTTTAAAAGGAAAAACACCGCTTGGTTTTACTGCTGGGAATTCTAACAAAGCAGTCGGAACATTAGCAGCGACCTGTATAGCTCTCCCAGCACCTGTGGTTGAAGGTGTCTCTGGGTTACAGTGAGGCACTTTGAAGTTTCAGAATGTTCCAGAAAGGTGGGGGTGGAAGGGTTGGAGGTTATTCTGCTCCTGTCTGAAGTTAAAGGCATTTTAGTAGGCCCATGTGATTTCCTCAGCCAGCCTAAATCAAGCACACATCAAAAAAATTGAAGCATCTGATAAAAGTCACTTATTGTTTGATTTGAAAATCACAATGAAAATCTGATTTGTTTGCAGTCAGGGTTATAGGAAAGGTGGCTGAAAGCCGTGCCTGCCACATCGCTGGAAAATGGACAGGAATTTGTGAGTCACTGTTTGACTTTGCTCTGTAAAAAAAAAAGTATGCGGTGCAAGAACCCTGTCTGACTTAAGGTAGCCGGCACCGTCTAGCAAACATGGCACATGAGAGATGCTTTAGTTTTGCGTCTCTGTGTGTGGCATTGCTGTTTATTCATTCAGAACAACTGCATAAGGCCAAAGGGCATGTGAGCGAAGAGAGCAATCTGTTGCTTATTCTGTACAATTAAGACTCAACCTTCTCTCTATGTATGAATTAAGCAACAGAAAATCTTTTTACTGAAGAAGAATAAATTCAAAGTAATATATGGGTTCAGTACAAGTTTAGTTCAATGAATACAAGTTTTTGCCATAATGTTTCTTACCACAAAAAGAATTAAATCTTGTCCCTCGTTTTCTTTCTTTCTTTCTTTCATAACAAAATCATACAATAGCAATGTTTTTCAAGGATTACAGGTTTTTAATCTGAAATAATTTTCTTAAATGACGTACATTTAATTTAATATGTATAATTTGAGCTATAACGTGCTTGAAAAAGTTTTTACAGTTGTTTTTAGTTTATTGCATTGTAATAGCTATGAATGCACAAATATTGTTGGTCTTTTGACTATCATACACTTAAAAAAATAGGGCACAATATACTGTATTGATTTGAGGGATTTTATGTATAGATTTTTTTACACAGGTATTTTACCTTTATTTTGAATTCACATTTAAGAGAATTGCCCTTCAACAAATAATGCCCTGACAGAAAATTACCAGCACTTTTTTCCCTTTTTATTTCATAGTGTATTAAAACAGTATATTAACATTTACAGATTGGCCCCATTAACTTCCATTGTAAGTACCTCCCTGTAACCCAGATTTCTGCTGTTTTAAGAGGAAGAACATTATGCCATAAATACTCGATAAAGCTTGTACCGATCTTACACTACTCATTTAATTAGTAATTTTGAAACAGGATTTTATAAAGCACAACTTTCAGTCACATGTTGGTGGTTAAACAGATTCTTCTGTGTCTGCTGAGTCCGTCAGCAAAATCTGATGCAAAAGTTTGTGACTCACAGTGCACAGAGAGATTTGGGTTTGAAAAGAGTGGAATTAACTCTGTGGTGAAAAGGCGTATGATGGCTAACTGTCTCACATGGCTGTCAGGTTTTAGTCATACCTCTCATTAGAACTAATCCACAGCGGTCTTTTCACACTGCGGACTGGATGATGGCCATATGGCATCTTTACGAGCACACAACTGGTTTACTGCACAAACTGTACGTCAAGGGCTTTTTTTTGAAGCAGCCAGATGAAAAGGTAGGTAAAGGCGAGTAGATTTGTGTATGTGTGTGTGTGTGTGTGTATCATCCAGGTTTGCTCTGGTTTGTTGCTGCCAGCTCTCCCCCGGTGAGGTTGTGACAGAGTTTGACTGGTGTCATGTGACCTTGCTGGAAGTGTGAGTAAAGAGGGGCCGGAGCCAGGAGACCCAATCTGTCGCTCTCGCCCCACCCTTCACACACATGCAGAGACGGAAACAAATTTGCAAAAATGACCCGTACAGGCGCAAAAATCCACAGACTCTGTCCAAATTCTAGGCAAAATTTAGGAAAATGAAGGAAAACTGTGACTTGGCAGATTTGTGCATGTCTGTCTTGCTAGGGAGTGTTTGCCGGCTCAATCCTCTCAGACGTATACACACAAACTTACTCTATTTTTCTAAAAAAAAAAAAAAAAGGGACTCCGGCTTGTGTTGCACCAGTTTTCTTCTTTGTTCTGATTGTATTAGGTGACGGGTCCACATGTTCTGGATCGTATCTGCTTTCATATGCAGTGAAATGCAGCTCTCCGGCAGCACTCTGGAGGCAGGAGGTCTGTGCATGAAAGAAACTTGAGTGCGAGACTGAAAACCACACCACACAACAAAAAACGATATGGGGGGGAAAAGACAACAGTGATTGGAAGCTTTGTTGCTTCTAAACCGCCCATTTTAGCGTTAATACTTGACCTCAAACTGTCAGGCGCAGCTTTTTTACAGTCAAAAATACAGATTCTGCTATAAAATGTATATTAAGAAATACATCGCTCCCATCCCGCCTGCTGATTGGACAGTGCAGCGTTTTGTTTGTGCTAAAATGCATGAAACGGGAAGAGATGCATGGGAAACAGGAAGGTAACAGGGAAGAGAGGCTTGTGAACGTACAAAATTGTGAAAGACTGGTTTATTTGTTAGCCTCCATGTTTTTCTGTGGCTTGGCTTTATAATTTAAAGGTAAGCTGATAGACGAGTACGTGTGTGTGTGTGTCCGGGCTACAGGCCGACTGCACAGGAGGAGATTTGTTGTTACTCAGAGTGTGGGTGGTAGAGAGGGCGTGAGTGTTGTGTGTGGTGCTCTGAATCCACTCAGAAAGGGAAGCGATAGAAAGAGAGAGAGAGCGCTAAAAGGAAGAAAGTGGATGAGAGATGGATGACGAGGGGACACAATCTACTGTAGCTAAAACCTCTTCACAGAAATACAGCAGCCTCTGGCCGTCACATCTGTCGAGACCCCACACAGCCGACTGAGCTGCTCCCCACAGGAGGATGTATTTTTAAAACCACCGTGGCATTTGGAATTATCTAAGAGGCACATCCATAATGTTTTGGTTAGGTAGACACTTTTTCAAGCACTACATATACAAAAAGCAGTGTAGGTCCAATGGGTTTATAAATCCAGTGGAATTTGTAGCTTGCCAGTTTTTTTTTTTTTTCTCTTTTTTTCTCAAGAGTACAGTTGGATCAAAGTTATTGGTTGAAATGAAATAAAGCTGTATCCTGAGCAAGGTACAAAAGAACCCTTTGCATTGCCAGTGAAATCTGGATTAGATAAATCTAGTAGATCCAACATGGCACCATAGCCATTACCAAAAAAAACTGACTTTACCGCTATACCACAGATTGATGACATGCATTAAGTAAATGATGGGAACAAATGGCATTGTGGCATTTAAAAGAATGAATGGATCTTTATTTGAATGATAAAAATGTTAAAAGCAATTCTCATTCTAAAAAAAAAAAAAAGACTGATTCCAGCACTACATGATTGCTTTGCGTGCTTCATAAATATAGCCCAAACAACTACTTTTAAAGCCATATGATCAGTATGTAACTGGAAATTCAACATGGGGATAGGTAAATGATGAAATTGTCATTTTTGTGTCAGCTATTTTCTCTCAAAACGACGATGCTCAAACTCCACGTCTGTTATGATGTCAGACTTTGTAGAGCATTCAGCTTTTGAAATAGCAGAATATTCTGGAAGACTGTAAATAGCCACATGTTCAAAGCGGAACATGTTGAGCAGAAACAGAATTGTGCCTCTTTTCTCTCGCTCTCTATCTCTCGAGCCTGGGTATTGCATAGCTCAGTCAGAGATGTAGAAAAGGCACTGTTACACAACAGGAAGTGAAGCATGTCTCGGGAGCTTTAAAGACAAAATAGACCGGTTTGATCAAGTTTAGTGCCGGGCTCTCTTGAGCCCACCTCTCAATACCGGCTCAAGTGCACAAACACAGGAGAGCGCAGGGAGAGAAGGAACACTTATAGCTTCATACTGCCTGATTGAACTCTTTGTTTAGTTTTTTTACCTCCTTAAATGCCAGAGGAAAATACTGCTTCTGAGAATAAGCTACACAGTCTGAATCAATGAGATATAAAATCTCGATATCTGTCTAGTGTTGAGGAAAGTTACTTTTATAAACAATGCATTACAATAATGCATTAATTCTTGAAAAAGTAATTGCTTAACTTAGTTACTTTTTACTTTTGTTGCCTGGCCTGGACTTGCTTATTTGTTTTCTAATAACAAAAAACCCCCAAAAGTTATATTTTTGGTAACCATTTCATAAACCTTGGGGAAACTTTACTTATTTGAAAAAGCAAGTCAGATATGTAATCTATCTACCTATCAATCTACCTATCAATCAATCAATCTATCTATCTATCTATCTATCCTATTATTCCTAGAGCCTAAGCACAAAAACAGCAGTAAAACAGTTACTAAAATGGACAGTAGACTTCTAATGGTGGTAGAAGTATAACTAAAAAACAGGATGCAATATAGATGAGTGAATCATATTAAGATCCTGCTTTGGCAGTTAGCTGCTTATTAACGCACCCGCACCCACAGGGCTACATGCACCAGGCCCACTAGCTCAAAGAGTACGTTTAAACTGTAGTGTCAGCAAAAAGGCAGCTACCATTGTTTCAGCTTTTCGAAAGAACATATAGACTGGACTGCTGACAGGAAGTGGCTGGAGCTGCTAAAGGTGGGTATGCACAGAAATACAGATAAAGTGTTTAAAAGGTTTTGCTTTAAAAGGGACGGTTGACCTAAAATATTACATTTTAGGTGCACTACTACTTTAAGAGCTGACTAGATCAACTTTTTTTGATTGAAGGTATATTAATTCTTCTCACAGCTGAAGACTCGAGACAACACACTCACTATATGAAGTCCTGTGTACTGACAAAGCAAAATTTCTGTACTTTAAGATGATTGTTATGAGGGGCTTAAATTAGAAAAGAGATCAGGGTGAAGCAGTACTTCTGTTCCTAAAATAAAAGCTTTACAAGATGATTGCATTGCTTCTGGCCATTTGGGTCGAGCTAAAAAGCTGTGGGCGATGCAGGAATATGAAACCAAACATACCGGGCAGCACCGAGCCCATTTTTCATCTCATTTCCTCTCTTTCTCTGTCCTTCCTTTTTCCAGACGAAGCCTTCTCACTGACGGCCGTCCATCAGTTTTCTCTCAGCCCACTGTAAATGCCATGCTCTCTCTCTCTCTCTGTATCTCTCTCTTTGAGATTTAGAGGCTCTGAGTGTGACATGGAGAGGCTCAGCTTGTGTCTGCCTCGAGGCAGTGGTCCGGCTCAGCTAGGGAAATTTATAAAGTGTCTGACGTTATCGCCATGCGGTATGCAGAGCATTCTTTCTCCCCTCTTCCCTCTCTCCTCTCTCTCTCACCAAATCTTCAACCGTTTTACATTTCTGACATTTCTGCCCTGTTCACTAACATTATTCTTCACATGTATCTTGGACTCTCCATGTACTTTTCAATATTTAAAGGGGTAGTTTGTCATTTACTCACCCCCATTTTCTTCTGTGGGAAACAAAATGAGAAATTTAGAGGATTGTATGTAATATCTTAAAAAAATCTTAAAGTGAAAAAAATTTTAATAATCTAAAGAACCTTTCTCCACTATAAAAAACCTTTTGTGCAATGAAAAGGTTCCATGGATGATAAAATGATAAAACCTTTAATGGTTAAAATGCACACATTGAGGCTAAGACTGAAGTTGCTCAATGCTGAAAAACACATGCAAATTACCAAAATCTTTTTTAAAAAGACATATTTGTATATACACAGCCATTAATTCTCAGTACTAAGGCATTTATGAACATTATCAATGAAAGCTAACCTATGCTTGACTATATGTGTTTTTTGTTTTTTTTGGAGTTCACATTCATTTTCATTGAGTGGAAACAAACATCTTGAAAAGTCATACAGGTTTGAAATGACACAAGGGTGAGTTTAAAATAACAAACTTTTAATTTTTGGGTGAGCTGTATTATTTCCGTTTTTCATGCAACACATGTACCTGCATATATCAGCTCATAAACCCACATATCTGCCACACTAACGTCCTGTTTGCTGTGCGTCGGCTACTTTTTCCATCTATTCTTCCTCCTCCCTTCCTGTTTCTCTCTCTCTCTCTCTGCACTGAGGCTGGATGCTGGGAAACTGTGGATAGTGTTTTACTTTTGTGCTGCCACTTCTCTCACTCTCTTTTTTTTGCTTTGTCACTCAACGCGACATGTCCTGTCACATGGTTCATTCACTCCGACAGACACAGGGCCGGAGAGTGCTGCCTCTCTCTCCCTTTCTCTCCCCCACATTTCAGCCCAGGGTCTATTCTGAGGCAGGAATTGGAAACTCAGTCTTGTGCTGATGTTTATCAGCCCATTCCAGGCCCTGCATTGCATTTCTATCTGAGAGTGTATCAGAGCCCCTGATTTTAGATAGATATGATTAATGTTGTTACATACTTCATGGCATTACGCGGAAAGGGGAGGGGGGGAGGGGGGTATATACACAGCCAATCACTTTCTGGATAATGTTCTTGTTTTGCTCCACAAGAGATCTCCATGACGGAGTGGCTAAATGGAAAACAACACAAATGTGCAAATGTGCAGTCATATTTAGAAATGTATAATGTGTGTTTGGATGGATGTAGCCAGAGTGGGACTCTGGAGAAAAAAAGGAGAGAAAAAAGATTGCTCTGAAGTGACCCTATTAGGGAACTAATGTTAATACATTTCAGCAACATCCACCCGCTCGTGTTACTGCAGTGATGACACAAGACTTCAATTAAATTCAGGCCAGACGGGGAATTCACACACCGGCCTCTCGACAGCTAGCTGCCTTGGTTTCTCTTCCTACCGCTCTCTCTGACCACTTCAACAATTTAAAAAATATGAAATCAAAAGGACTTTCTTAATAGATGTCTCGAGTTTTATTGTCCATGACTCATTAAAGAAAATCACTGTTTTTGTAGCTTAATAAAAAAAATGCTCCTTTTTTTGGTATTATTTAAATACTGTTATAGTGTTTATTAATATTTTAAAATAGCATGTATTATATATTTTTAGTTTTTAAATAATTTTGTTGTTTTCTATTATATTATATTTGTATATACTAGTGCTGTCAAACAATTAATTGTATCCTAAAATAAGTTTTTGTTTATGTAATATATGTGTACTGTGTATATTTATTATGTATATATATATATATATATATATATATAGACACATTCGTACAATAAATATAAATTGATAAATATTTAAATTTATATAATTTATATTATATATTAATTTATTTAATACACAAATATAACATATTGTTCTTAAATATATGCAACCACATGTGTGCATTTAAATACACATAATAAATATACACAGCACACACACATATATTATGTAAACAAAAACGTTTATGTTGCATGCGATTAATCGTTAGACAGCACTAGTATATACATGTTGTTTTTAAAATTATATTTACCTTTAATTTAGTTTAAATTAAATTATAATAATTTTAACACACTGAAAAAAATGTGAATTTGGTGATTCACTCAGAAATTCTAAAATATTTCTAGCAAAATTCATGAACAATTCAAAGAAACCGCAAGTAACACATCGAATTAAACAATTTTGAAGTAGAAAAACTGACATTCTTTTTACACTTATTTTTGGTTTAGATGTTTTATTGCCAATGCAACTTTATTGCAATGAATGAAAATGGTTTTTAATTGATTTTGTTTTAATCAACAACACTGGAAACATGCCACATATAGAATGGGATATGAATGGAAATTAATATATATGAACTAACACACATAAAGAGTTTCTCCATAAATGTAACATAACAGTCTCTCATGCTGTCCCATTCTACTTGTACCTCTTCATCTCTGCCTCTGTAAAACGAATTTGTCTCTCAGGATTAGAGCTGACATGATTGCAGATTTTGTTGCAGATGTGTTTTGTTTATGAGCGTTAAGTGATTCTGAAAAAGGCCTTGCCACTTCACTGCTCCCCATTTCCGACTCTTGCAATATTCTGCCCGCTGATGTGCTTTAGAGACTTTTGGAGAGACAGACAGGGACGTTCAGACAGAGCAGAATTTTTAATAAGTGGAAATCTACTGCACCAGGATGAGGAAAAATATATATATCACGGTTTGAGAAAAAATTAATATGGGACGAACCCCAGCGTGTCTGGCTTTAATTCAAAAAATACAGGCAGCAGAAAACCCTGCGCTTTCCCCCTTCAAATCATCTTATCCATATTTAAAGGATAAGACCTGAGTGCAATAAGTGAAAGCAGCTTTGCATACGAGATCACAGCCAATTAAACTGACAGTTTCTCATTCAAGGAGGTGAGGGGGGAGTCAAGTCAGGAATTTCTCAAAAGTTGCCTCAGACAAAAGAAGAAAAAAATGCCTTTCGTATCCTAATATACGACCTGTCCGGAATACCAGGAGAGAGAAAAAGAGGCATAGAATAAGAGACGGATGGAGAGTTAAACAAAGGCAGTACAGTTGTTGTATCTAGTCTCAAGCCTGCAAACACAAAACCTAGTGAAATGTATCACTGCCTACATAGACAGCACCCCAACTTTACAACTTTACACTAAACAGCCTCATTTTAACACTGTATAAAGGCAAAAACATTGCACGATACAGAAATACTCCAATGCCAGACAAAACAAAAACTGGGTAAAACAATGTATCTTAATGATAAACTAGATATATATACAGTATATAAAAAGATGTGTATATTTATTACACACACACACATGCAACACACACACACATGCAAGTAGTATACATGTCAGAAACTGTGTTTATATATTAAATATATTTTTTATATAATATAAATTATATAACTATAAACATGTAAATAAATGTACATATTTTTAAAACATATACTGTATGTGTGTATATGTAATAAATATACAAAGTACACACACAAAGTACATTATGTAAACAAAAACTTATTTTGGATGCGATTAATTGTGATTAATCATTTGACATCACTAATACAATAATATATAATATATATATATATATATATATATATATTTTAATAAAACAAATACTATGAACAAAAATAAATCTAATATACATATATACACATTTTTAAACTGATTACTTAAATGTAGGATTTGCTTTGGAAGAGGGCAAATGACTACAGACTTTTTAAAAGGTTCTGAACAAGTAATGGAGAAAACAATCATTTGGCCATGAGGGAAAAATTCCATTTTGCAATATTTTTATGATAACTATGCATACCAAACTAGAGTGAAAATACAAACCTCATGATCCCCACAGTAGACAATTAAATTCTCCAACTTTGTAAAACTAAAATGAAACCGGCTCTCCAAGAACAGCTCATGACCGATAAGGTCATTCTGAACAATGGCACATATTTAGAGAGACGCAACGGAGAGAAAATAGGAGGAAAAAAATACTAAATAAATGAAATAACAATCTTGTGACTGTCAGGCACTGGAGGCGTGCCAGCAGCCGGAGCAGAGGAGGCTCAGAGGAGAGGGAGAGAGAGAGAGAGAGAGAGAGAGAGAGAGAGTGAGGGGGTGGAGCTAGAAAGAGAGAGAGAGAGCTAGGGGAAGATGAATTGTGAAGGAGGAAAGAGAATAAACTGATAGATACTCAGAGAGGAGAACAAAGGACAAGAGTGTGAGTATTTTAGTCATCGAGAAAAAGAAAAAGAAAAGCATTTATGTCAGAAAAGTGCGATCGCTGAAAGGCAGAGAGAGATAAAGTGAGGAGAATGACAATACAGACCAGAACACAATCCAGAAACGATTGTTAGAGATGTACACTCTTCTTTTGAGAGTTTGTAGGAGTGTGGGTGTTTCTTCCATTACCAGCACATTTCTGTCATGCTTGATTTTTATTAAAACAGCCTTTTCTTATTGTTACATGAAGGACAAATACATGGGAACTTATTATTGATTTAAGTCATAATTGTATGTATTTTATGTATGGATTAAATTAATTCTTGCCTCAGACTTAAAATAATCAAACTGTTTCAATATCTATGTATTAAAATGACTTTTCTTCCCTTTCTGTTAACTGAAGGTCACATTAATGGAAGCCTTTTACAAAGTCTTTATTTATTGATAACATTTTATGTATAGAATGATTTGTTAAACCATCTTAAACTATGAATATATATATATATATATATATATATATATGAATAATAATTATACATTTATATTATAATATATAGAATTATACAATTATATTTTGTTTTATTAAAATTACCTTTTCTTCCAAAAATGGTCATTTCTACAACAACCACAAATAAAGCCACTAATCAAGTCTTTCCAACAGTAAGTGTACTTGGTTACCAAGAAAACAAAGGCAATCAATTAGTTTGAAAAATGGGTAAAATGTCATTTTAACCACATGATGTTATCAAATACAACACATAATTTGAGTTGTGCTGTAAAAACCTACAGACATTTCAGAAAGAAAAGACATTTCTCCTGTAATGCCTGTATTTCCACTCACAAATGAAATAAACTAGTGAAACAGTTTATTTTATGGAAGTCTACAGGGCAAAATGTGTCTATAGTTGAAGAAACATTTAAAATAAAAGAAGTAGAAAAATAATAAATGTCTATGGAAAGTCCCCACAATTCACAGAAACAAGTGTGTGTGTGTGAGAGAGAGAGTGAAAGAGAGAGAGAGAGAGAGAGAATAAGAGGGAGGGGCAAGAGATTGAGAGAGTTTGTGTGAGGTAGAGAGAGTGATGGTGACAGAGCTTTCAGTTCTTTGTGTGTGTGTGTGTGTGTTGGTCAATGCTCAGCAGTGCAGCAGCTCTCAGCCGCCCAGCAGGAAAAATCCCATCATTCTCTGCATACCGCACAAATTCCAGCTCGGCTTTCACCTCCTGGCCCCACTCCTCCACCCCTTCTCTCTCTCTCTCTCTCTCCCTCCTCCTCCTCCTGCTCTTACAGACAGAGACTGGCCTGAACTCTCTCAGTCCCGGGGCCTCTTGTCTTCTCTTAGCCTCTCCTTTGACTGCAGACCCTCCTGCTCTTTAGATTTTACTAATGCTGTAACAAAATAACCACAATAAAGATCTGTGTGCTGCCCGCCATGCTTCACAAAATAAAAAATAATAAATCAATAAATCATCGAACAACAGTTCCCAGAAAAACTCACACTTTGAGCCTCACAGTGTGTTCATAGTCTGCAAAGAAATGGCCTGTACTAATATCCACAACTCTTTCAATCACTTTTAATTTCTTCAAAAATATTATTTTTTAGGGGGGAATTATCCCTTTAAGTTTTTTCCCCCAACCTGAGTGGATAATTATTTACTTTGGTGCATGCTGCTTTTCACCTACTCAGCAAAGAAAAGAAGTATCAGTGTAGGACATTCATTATGCTTCACCGCTCATTATAATATCACTATAATCAAACAGGCTCACAGTACAGTCCTGATATAATCCATGTGCTGTTGACACACCATCACAGATATTCACAGAGTCACTTTACACCATATTGAGACAGGAATTACACTATTCTAATCATTATCAACTTATTTTTGCATATGGTCTCATCCTGGGTGACTTGAAAAGCCCTGGTGCTTCAGCCTTGATAAAACTTGCATAAAAGCATGAAAGACTCTTTCATGTTTCTGTCCGCATTACGCAGCGCTTTGGACCTGATGAAATACAGAAAATGTCAGAGTCGTCGAGTTCATTATGACCTGACTTTGAAAATAAGAGTCTTGACTTTGGTTCAGACTGCAACTGCTGTACTGCCAGACAGAGAAAAGTGTGTTGTTTTTTTCTAATGGATATCTAATGGAAGTCCAAATAATAAATTTTCATTACAAATAATATTTTAAAGCATAACAATTAAAAATAGTTATAATTAAAAAAGTTTGAATTTGTAAATGTAAATAATATTTAAATACATAAGAATTAAAGTAACTAATATTCATAATTCAATTGTCATTTTTAAAATTAAATATGCTTCCATTTTGATTTCAATTACAAATAATATTTAAAACCATAAAAAAGTTTCTATTTGCATTGCAAATAATATGTAAAAGCAAATAAAAAATAAATATTATTTTAGTTTTCCAATTACAAAATGTATCTCTAGATTGCATTTAAACATTAGTTTAGACTTTAAACTCCAGATAATGTGCAAGCTTCCATGAAATTTGGTGCAATTTCTCAAGATAATACACACATAATGTCCTCATCTTCCTTTAAATCTAGCTTTCTGGAGTGAATTGAGAGTGAATACTCTCTCAGAAGAGGAAGAGAGGAGAGCTGAGGGGAAAACAGAGCTCTTGTTTTGCCTCTTTCTCTCTCAGGGCCTCCCAAGATGCCACTCAGGGAGAAGCTATTAATCATTGACAGGCCCCCGTGGCTGTGTGTGTGTGCGCAGGGCCGTATGGACTCAGGGACATTGAGAGTAGATGTCTAAAGCCAGGCTGCACATAGAAACATTAGCAGCATTCTCCACGCCCACTGTAAAGCCCTCTCTAAGACCTGAGAGTCTGCCCCTACAGCAGGTGAAAAAACTCCCCACCGCCCCACAAAGAAAGCACAACGGTGGCATGCATACACACACACAGATGCAAACACACAGCTGAAAACCGATCTCCCACAGGATATGCTTACAGCCCTGGCTGCTGCCTCTCTCACAGACTGCCAACAACGTTACACCCAGGAGAGAGTATGTGTGAGAGAAAAAAGAGACAGAGAGAGGGAATCATATGCAGGGTGAGGGGAAAAATACTAGAAGGAGAGAACGAGGGCAGGAAAAGGCCAAAAGAGAAAACGAGGGGGTGTCTTTGGGGACAAAAAGAAGCAGAAAAAAAAACACAATGGAAACTGAAGATGGAAAGAGTGTGGAAAAGAAAATGCGAGGAACAGACGGAGACGGGCGGTTAGCTTGAAAACCGGTTTCAGAGTAATGTCGCTTTAATCTGGTATTTCCTTTTTGCAGAGTGAGTGATATTCCTAGGGAAGGGTGGGAGAGTAACACACACTGGAAGCCGTCTCCTGGCCTCGAGAGCAGCTGTGAGGCTGCGCTGCCCTGCCTGCTCACTGGGCCTTAACAAGAGCCACATCTAGCCAGTGCGCCTCAGGCCTGTGTTACCAAACACACACACAGAGACAGAGGAAAGGAGGTATACAGTCACTCTGTCTGACCCGCCACCCCATTAAATACAGTAGTGACATAGTCCAGGTGGACCCAACACTCAAATGCACACACAACCATAGTACAGCTATATAATGTTCACCAACAGAGCTTAGAGTAAAAGGCTATTTATTTTACACAAATGAAAATAAAATCATTGTCTGAACAGAATTTGGTGGCTTTAGGACTAACCAGTTGGTTATTAAAGTATGCATTAATTTTATTTAAAACTGAGCATGAAATTCTGCTGGATTGCAAACTACTCTAGAAATATGCATAAGGCTCATTAGTATGTATGCACTGATAAAGATTAGTCATCCTCTAATGCACAATCTAAGATACTGATACAGGTCAGAGGTTATAAAGGTCCCTGTGAATCTAATTCCACCAGGGCTTTAGATACTGCCTTTAACCACAGTGTGTGTGTGTGTGTGTGTGTTTGTGTGTGTGTGTTTATGGTAGAGCAGATACACACAAACAAGTGACCTGCAGGCAGAAAGTTCCATACTCGTGCATGAAGAGTTACGCAACTCTGAAAAGCACCATTATGTATAAGAAATTCAAGATATGGACTGGTCAAAAGGGCCTTAATTTAATGATTAGCTAACTGGATTTAACAGAGTCAGGGTCTAATTTGTGTCTTCTGATTGGATCCTATGCTTGCATGCACGCTGAGTATGCTACTACTTGACTCTAACCCAGTAATAATGTGACAGTTCAGCTGTTTTCAAGAAAAACACAAGAAAAAAAAATTCTATACTGTTAATATTATGCTCTAGTTTTTCTAGCATCATTACTCCATTCTTCAGTGTCACCCCTAGTGAAAAATAAATATACTTAAATGTATTTGAAATACATTTATTAAATTCTACAGTATACTACAAATACATTTACACATTTATATACTTCATAAAAATACCCTGCAATTTCTTTTAGTTTACTAAACTGATCTCCTAAATTGGAACAACTAATTTTGTAATTAATGTACTTTAATTGTACAACTTATATTTATATATATATTTGACTGTGCTAAAGTGCAATTGCAACAAGTATACTTCAGGTACACTTCAAATATATTACATTTAAAGTCCAATATTATTCAAAGACCATACAATCCTCATCAATAGTTATGTTAAACACATTTTGGGCTTAGCAATGTGTGTTGTACATTTCAAATAAAGTTTAATTCTAATTTTTATATAAGTCTCAAGCGATATGTCAGTAAATATGTTAAAAGATTTGAACCATACTTAGTATGAAATAAATGCATTTTTAATATATTACTTTTTTATTATGCTGATTTGCATCTCTAGAAACATTAATATGAACATTGAAAACATTTACTGCTTTCTGTGGAAACATTTTTTCAGGATTCTTTGATGAATAAAAAGAACTTTTTTGAAACATTATAAATGTATTTACTGTCACTTTTGATCGATCTAATGCATCCTTTATGAATAAAAGCATTAATTTAAGCATCTTCTGAATTTAAACAGCTAACTTCATTTTCAACAATCTTCCCCAACTCAGTTTCTATCAAGCTTGCACACACAAGCAAACATGTGCACACGTGTTTCCTTGCGTTTCATTGTAAGCGCAGCTGAAATCTGAATGCATGCATGCAACTGTGCTTCCTACCCCAGCTGTTTGGCTGTTTTCGGCCCCTCCGGCGGAGGCGGAGCTTACATGCACAACACACAAGGGGGGCGGAGCCATAACGAGTCCAGACACCACCCATACCATAACTCCAGGTGAAGATATCAGAAAAGCGTGCAGGGTTAGAGATAAAACGACTATGCACTTCATCCTTTGCATTTCTTTTTACACCTCTGCATCTGTCACAAATCCCTCTCTCTCTTTCTCTTTCTCTTCAGGGCTCACTACACTGGTGCGGTGTGGCTGTCAGCGGTGCCTTACATCCTGTTTGAAACAGGGTGCTGCACAGTCTCAGGGGATTATCACGGCATAGCGGCACAACATAAAAGATGCCGGCTAATAAAACAGCACAGAATAGAGAGAGAGAGAGAGAGAGGGAGAGAGGGAGAAATGGGGGGAGAAACAAAAAGAAAAGCTTGTTCAATATGGATCAGACTGTCTTCCTCCCTCCCCATCACTCTCCCCGGTCCATCACCTGCCGTGGTTGGTCCTGAGGCAGCAGGCAGGCAGGCGGGCGGGCAGCTGGCCAGACGGGGAAAGGCACGGCTGGGCTGGTCTGTGCTGGGCCGGGCTGGGCTCAGACCATGTCCCTGGCCTTCTGAGGCAGGGAGCCGCTGGCTAGAGCCGCTTTCATCCTCCCAGCAGAATTAATCACCAAAGCCTTCAAGCTGCCAACCAGCAGAGGAGACTGTCAGCCAAGAGGGGTTCTGGCACCAGCCCAGGCTTCTATCCCTGCAGGGGCCTTCTATCAGATCAAAGACTGCCACCATCATGTCCCCCCTCCCTGCACACCTCTTTTTTGTTGATGTGGCAGAGGGGATGTAGATGATTCTGGAGATTTTATGAGGGAAAGATAGCTGGCTCGATGAGGACGTAGATACGTGTAATTAGATTCTGAATGTCTAATGAGGGATGTGCAGTTCGTTTCAGGGCTCGAGGAAGATGCCGAGCACCTGTTCGAAGCGAAAAAAATCACTCCATCCACTAGCACCTCAGCCAAGACACATCCCCATGACAACCACTGGCCAATGAGCTGGCTGCCACATGGGTCACACAAGCCTCCCACAGCACTGGACAATACGTCCGAAAGGAAGTGCTCTCGCCCTCGTCTGAGAGATATACGGCTCTGTTCATCAGGTTGTGAGAAATGAGCTGTGCGCTGTGGCTGTGGCTGCCAAATGCCATAGTTACTGGAGTTCATGTAACTAGATGAACTTGTAGTAAAACAAAATGGAATGGAATGGCATTCAAAAATTCTCTTTATGACATCAGAAGAGTATTGTAGTATATATATATATATATATATATATATATATATTCCCTTGGCAGAAGTGGGCTTCCACAGATTAATTAATTATGCTAATTTTGCCAATTTTTACCTTTTGATTATTGTTGCCATAATATTCTAATCAATTTATAACACTTACGCATAATTCATAGCGATTTTTATAATGAAAATCCATTTGTCTACTGTATAATTAATTTTTATGATGTTTTATTTTACATTTATTTAGGCAGAATTTATAATAGATTTATAGAATAGATTTATAATATCTGACATTTATCAGTTTTTCAAAATAAATATGAGAATCATAAATAAAAATTAATATTATCCATCCATCCACCTGCAAATCTATCTAATCCAATCCATTATCCATCTATCTATCCGTCTGTCCTTTTATCCATCCAAACTGTCTATCATCCATCCACCCATCCTTCCATCTGTCCATGCATCCATCCGTCCATCCTTTTGTTCATCCTTCCATCCTTTTATCCATCCAATTGTCTGTCCATCCATCCATCCATCCATCCATCCGCCTGCCAATCTATCTAATCCAATCCATTATCCATCTATCCTTTTATCCATCCAACTGTCTATCCATCCATCCACCCATCCTTCCATCTGTCCATGCATCAATCCGTCCATCCTTTTGTCCATCCATCCATCCTTTTATCCATCCAACTGTCTGTCCATCCATCCATCCATCAATCCATCCATCCATCCTTTTATCCATCCAAACTGTCCATTCATCCATCCATCCATCCGTCCTTTTATTCATCCAACTGTCTATCCATCCATCCATCCTTCTGTCTGTCCTTTCATCCATCCATCTGTCTGTCCATCCATCCATCCATCCTTTTATCCATCCAAACTGTCCATTCATCCATCCGTCCTTTTATTCATCAAACTGTCTATCCATCCGCACCCGTCCTTCTGTCTGTCCTTTCATCTGTCCATCCATCCATCCATTCTTTTATCCATCTATCTATCCTGTTATCCATCCAACTGTCTGTCCATCCATCCACCAGTCCTTCCGTCTATCCTTTCATCCATCCATCCCTCTCTTTTTTCACTCATAGAGCCTGAGGAATCATTTGCTTCTATCCTCTCTTCCCTCAGGGACAGCAGGGTTTTAATTGATTAGCGTCTCGCACAAGACCAGATAAACATGCAGATTTGGCATCTTGGCTGGGGACTGTTGCTCATCCGCCTTAAGCGCGCACACACACACTCAGTATTTTGTCAGGGGGTTGTGCTTCAGTGGCACAAGGAGGCAGCGTTAGGTGTCTGCAGGGACTCCACCCCGCTGAAGGCAGCCGACGTCGTGGCTACTTATAGCCACGCCATAAATCAAGCTGTCAGTCTCAGTCACGCTTGCTGGCACACTCATGTTCCAGAGCGCTCCTCTCCACACGCCCTGTGCTAAACTTTCTCTCTGAGACACTGTGAGAGCTCAGCGTGCCGTGACCTGAGTTGAAGTCACCACAGAATATGTTGCAGGAATAAAAACAAGAACTGAGAGGCGGCTCAACATGTCGTCGCATATTCAGAAGGGTGTCTCGATTCTTAATGTAAATGCTCTTGTCATGGGAAAAAGTTTCCTTCATTAGTGAAGTTTAGGAGAATATCTGAACTGTAAAAAAGATTTTTCAGTTGTTGGAGTAGATTTTATTCGAAAATACTTTTCCAGTCTTTTTTCATGTTTAATTTAACACGTTAACTGCAATTTAATTTGTAATTAACTGAAATTTCTGAGCAATTAGAAAAATATATATATTTCTATACCAGTTTTTTTGTCTTACTTCTTGGCTCTGGTTGTGTGGTCTAAATAAAGAATTTTTTTTTCAATATTATTTTAGCAGTTTCAGTAAATATTGACATGCATGTAACAGTTTTATTTTTTATTATTACTTTAAATACTAAAAAGTCGATTAACATTATATTGTCAATTTCTGTAGATACAGGCTAAAGAACACAACAAGAAAAACAACCAAAATTGAGCATATTAAGTATTTTTAATATTAGCTTTTATTTTTTACACTTTATTTTTTTGACAAATAATTAAGTTTGACAAATGTCCCCTATATTTCAGGTTTAGTGTAAGTATTTTTTCACTTCAGTTAGTAGCAAGGGCATTTCTTTTTTAGGGGAACATGCCTTTTTCCCCCAATGTCAATTTTTTGTGGCTTTTCCTGAAATATTTTTTTTATATTTTTCAGCTTCATGTCTATTACCAAAAAAGCAGCATTGCTTGCAACATTTACCATTTCCATTCCTCCCTCTACCTTCTTATTTCCTGTCCTCTCTCTACTTAATAAAAAAAAAAAAACAGAAAAGAAAAAATAAACTATAACTGCCTAAAAATGTGCATTGTTATCAATTAAATGATCTAAATCTCTTTGATGAAGCAAAATCCATTACAGCTGACATATTTCTGCAATGTCACTGGAAAGATAGAAATGCGAGTTTAGCACTTTAGGCCACTGGGGGATCAGGCTGCTGGTTCCCTGCTGAAGGAGCTCCAGGTCAGGGGAGAACCAGGTGCTAATGAGCCACGGCTCAGGGCCAGCTCCAGGGGCTGCAAGGGTGACGCCAATCTCCTGGCTTTAAAGCTAAACTGAGAGACAAACAGAGACATTAGAAGTAAAGTAAGGCAGGATCGTGGGTCAAAAGACACCTGTTGTCCACCTGACCCCATGCGCCTGCTGCACACACGTCCACATTCCCAGCAATCCCTCCATGACCAATGTCACAGCCTCGGTGGAGTCTGCCGATTTCACGCTAAGGGGAGGTTGGGGCAGGCAGGACACTTGTCTGTCTCGGCAGCCTACGCGCTGTCATCAGACCCCTGTGGCTTGAAGCATATGGGAAAAGCTTGTGGTAAACAGAACAGATCCGCTATGGACACTGGAGTGACATGCTGGGGCTTTATGATGGATGCCCAGGGCTGATAAGGGAAAGCGGTCTGGCTTGGCATGAATGAACGGACATATAAAATGTTCAAATGTGTAAACAGGGTCCAATGTGTTTTGCGATCTAGTCACATAAACTACAATGGTTGTGAATGCTAATGCAGCCTGTTGTACCACATACAACAGTGAAGGACGTGCTCGTCACTGCACCAAAAAATAAACATGCAAAAATTCACTAAATATCTTGAGTTACAAGTTCGCTTAATGCAGGTGTTCCATTAAAATAACACTTCACTGAAAATGCAGCGATTCTGTAAAAGGGTTTTTTGGCCTTTTCCCCCATTTTTGTTCCTTAGTAACATGCAATAAAGCACTGGCTTAGGATGTGATGTATGTAGCCACAAAATTCCTGACTCTGTCTTTGAAATGTGATCACACATGGCCACAGGAGACACATTTGAGAAGCATGTCGCTACTAGGTGTAAACAAGCAATGTGTCTTGGCTGACCACGTGTGATCTGATCACCCGAGATGAATGTTAATACCAGGTGTCAACACGGCCTAAAACACATGACCCATACAATATCTCAGATCAAGTGAACCCACTCCACTTTGGTTTGCAAAGGACAAGATGACAGACAATAAGTTTTGTTCACACAGAACACATTTTGCATTTTACTGGGCTGCTTTTCGATTGTTTTTCTATGTAAACATGCTGGATGAACATCTTTTACAACATCTCATGTGTGACGCGGCATTCTAAAAGCATGCAACTCAAGTTAAAAGAAGAAAAAAAACATTATTCGTGACCCTGGACCACAAAACCAGTCATGAGTAGCACAAGTATATTCATAGTAATAGCCAAAAATGCATTATATGGGTCAAAATGATCAATTTTTCTTTTTTCCCAAAAATCATTAGGGTATTAGGTAAAGATTTCCTACTGTAAATAAAACAAAACTTAATTTTTAAAATTAGTTTTATGCATTGCTAAGAACAACATTTGGACAGTTTTAAATCCTAAATCATATCCTAACAAAGATCAATGGAAAGCTTATTTATTCAGCTTTCAGATGGTGTATAAATCATAATTTTGAAAAATTGAGGTCCAGGTTTTGAGGTCCAGGGTCACATTCTTGCTCTGTGTTTTTAAAAAGAGTGTTCTGTGTGAATGGCCTCAAAGTTTACATGTACAATTATAAATGAGCTATACTGGGTTTTTGTGCAGTGTTTCTCATCCTGAGATTTACTGAGACCTTAAACTTCCACAGAGGCCTTGGGATGACTTAATTATTTAAATTTAATTATTATTCATATAATAAAATAATCTAACTTCAATCTAAATATATAAAATTTGAATTTGAATATTTTGTGGAACAGAAGTCAAGCTGGACTAAAGCATTTAAGTGACATTTTACGAAAAATTATTTTTTTAGTCCGACAGAATATGAACTTTTAAACTGCATGTAACGGTACTTAGTGTGTCTTTGGTAGGTGACCGTCCTTTTAAAGGTTTTGACCTTTTACTGTGTGTTCCTCAGGGTCTCTGAGCCTTTCTAATGCCACGCTGCTGAGTAAAAATGCAGGACATGAACAAAACTGTGTGATTCTCTCTTTCTCTCTTGCTCTCTCACGTAAGCCCTCCCTTGTGTTTTTCCAGCCGAGCTCTTTCTGTGAAAAACAATTAGACTAAAACTGCTCAATACCCAAGGTCCTCTGAACGCTTCTTTTTAAATAGAGCCGTCAAGGTGACTTTTCTCCAAACACCCACTGCTTCTGTTTTTTTCTCTCTCCTCCTCCTCTCTCGCTCGCTCTGTCTTTCACACACACACACACACACACACTCGCTGTTTCCCTCTCATGCTGTTATTTCCCACTGTGAAGACTATGTCCGATCAGAACACCTTTTTCTGATGGAACACGCAGCAAACGCAGTAACAGTGTGTGTCGTCCCTGTGATTCCCTGAAGTGTGTTGGGCACAGACAGCAGGGCAGCTAAATACACACACACGCATGCACAAACACACACACACTTTTATCTGACAAACCTCAGATAGACTGACTCTCTTTGCTTCCAGATAATGATTAAATGAAAGAATAGTTGGGTAAAAAGCAGGGAATGGGCAGGTTAGTCAGGTACAGCAATCCTGAGAGTCCACTAAAAATGGAATTGCATTAAATGATAAAATAACAAAGCAAATTGCATTTGCAAAAATGCTGCTTTTCTCAGAACTACATACAATCTCCTGATTTTTGCAATGATTTTACAAAAATGTGATTTTTAGTGGTTGCATGAAGTCAGTTCTCCTCGTATTAGGGTACTGCTTTAACTACTTCAGTATATGTATGCTACACTACATAAATGTCTCATTCTGGGAGAACAAATGTGCAAAAAGTGTACTTTTAGGGATATGTTACTTGGTCAATACCTACACTGGTACAAACTATATGACAACTAGAACATAACCAAACTCTTTGATTTTGAACTATATATCGAAATTTCTTTCATTAAATGTTTACAGTAACACTTTACATTAAGCTTGTAAGCTTGTAAATTGTGAATTGTTTGCCAAATGCACAAATTTAAAAGTTCTGTAACAAACATACTGATTATTGTTAATGCATTAACTAACATTGACAAATGGGACTTTATTGTAAACTGTTGTTTATCTTGAAAACTGCACTTGAGCTTTCTTCACAATAAATGCTACTTCTTGTGATGCTTTATCGACTGCAAGGACGTTTAAACATCTTTAAGCGTGCCGTAAGTGTCTGGATGCATTTTAAGGCTGCTGCAGATACAAAAGAGTTGGTGAGTGTTTGAGAAAAAGGGAAAACAACTCAAAGCAAAAGTGGCAAGGCCTAATAAGCAAGCAAAAATGGAAAATAAAGCATCTTGCTTGGAGCATCTGTCCTTCTCTTTCTCTCTCAGAACAGATTAGCTATAAGAGAGAGAGAGACAGAGAGAGCCCAAGGCCACGGCCGGTCTGATCCGCCCAGCTCCCCGAGGCACTCTTAATTCTGACACACATTCATCACTCTCTCCCACACTTCATCATGAGCACTCCTCTAAGCTCACACCTCCAGATGAGATCCCAGCTCTCTCCCTCCCTCCCTTCCTTCTTCATGATTCCTCTCTGCACGAAGAAACATGGCTAGCTTTCATGAGAATTATCAATGTCAAACGTGAAAGCAACAACAAAACACTCTGAGGGTGTCAAAGCTGCTCTCTGACAACAGAAAACTGGATGTGTGTCTCGATGGGTAGGGCAGAGATGGGAAAAAAACGCACCACAAGGTCATTTAGCCTCTTCCTGCTGGCTCACGTACAATCGGCTGGCCAGTAGAAGAAAAACACTGAATCTTCCAGGCCAGTTCTCCATAATCAGGGCGAGGTTGAGCTCAAACCCTGTTCCAGAGGTGAGACCCACGCTGACGGACAGCCGTCTTGCTCTGTCCACCCTAAAAAGCCTGAGAATTGCCAAAAGCAAGGAGACTGTCCACAAAAGATGTTTAAATACAAATGAAAATGACTGTAAAATGTATGATTTAAAGACAAAAAACTATAAGAGTCTATAAAATTGTCTGTTTTGTGTAAGTTCGCCTTTATATTTGTTTATATGTTTATATTCACCTTTATAGCTTAACAGGCTGTTTCAGAAAAGAAGCAAGGGTTAAAATGTACTTTATGCAAATGCATAGATCCTTCCAGTTTTGCAAGGCTGATTTTACATGTAAAATTTGTCAGAACGCAATGTATACTTCATGTAGGACTACAACCGCCCATTTGAGTACTAATGTTAGTTACTGCCATTGTACTGCAAGGATGTAAGTGAATGAATTCCCCTGAATGTCATATATTTCAAATAAGATATTCAGCAAGGAAACTGCACTTTCATTTCATTTTCAATTCAATCAGTTTAATTGAGTAGCCATTTTATATTAGACTGGAGCCAGATCAAACGCAAATTTACAAAATCAGTGCCTAAATAACTATTTGACTGTTGGTGAACATATACAGAATATGTTTCTGACTTGAGTTTGTGTCGGTGGTCTCGAAAAACTGCAAAATTGAAGACCAAAAACAACTAAGCAGCGCTAGAGACATTTCCTTTCCTGTTAGTGATGTCTAACGCAACAAACAAATGACATAAATAGCTAAATGAAAGTATACTGACTGCTGAAACAGAAGGAGAGACGCTGCAGAGTTCTGCCTGACGACAGACAACAGATGCGTGTATGTCCAACTGCCTCCCGGCCGTCTGTTTGTTCACACAAAGAAAGACGCAGATACAGTATATCAGACCACATGCAGATATTGAGCAGTTACGCGACAGCAGATTTCGAGAAGTTTCAGATTAAACTCCCTCTTTAAGATACAAATAAAAATGACAGCAACTGTAGAGCCATATGTGACCTCCAAAGCAGGGTTATTGTAGTATCATTGAGATACTAATCATTTTTATTCATTTTAAATTATTTTTTATTTTTATTTATATAAAGTTTTTTGGCCATTTTTATTATTTATTATTAATATTTTTTGTATTATATATTTCTATTTTTTTCCATAAATTATTTATTGCAGCTTTAGTTTTAATTATTTTAGTACATCAAGATAAATTAAGTGAAGATGAGAAATGTTACCTTGGCAACTAATACAAATATTTTTTAAATTAATTTAATTTAGATTTTTTTTTTTATTTGAATTTTTATTTTGAGTAACAGAAATTGTTTTACGGTGAAAGAATATTCATTAAAAATCTATTTGTATATCGGAAACATGCCCACTTCAATCTATGTTTGAGAGTTTCACAAAAGGGCAAAAAGTTCCCCACATAATTTTGGTTTGAAACTGACTTCCATGCAAGCTGTGCTTTATATGTCGACACACTTTTGACAACAGACAATGGACCTTTTTGCCCATTAAATGTTGCTAACATGGCTTAAACAAACACACAATAATTCTATATGCCTAGTGTACCCTCACCTACCTCACCAAATAAGGTAGCACTGCTGGGCGACTGTGATGTCCCCTCATTAATATTCATGAGAAAGGCTGATTAGGTTTAGAATGTTTCCCTCTACACATTTCAGATCATTCTTACACTCCTGAATTTACATACTGCATTTCTCACTGTCTCTCTCATCATCTCTACTTCCTTCGCATCGTTCTCGCCACACTCGCGTCTTCTCGCCCTCCAGCAGAGTCAGATTAGAGTGTGTGGACGGCCTGTTCCAATAGCAACTGCACTCAGCAGCCCCCTTTCACAGACCTTCAGGCGCTCTCTGTTTCCAACACACACACTTATTCCGGCTTCAGT
The DNA here is from genome assembly GCA_032359235.1 of Enteromius mattozi. NCBI lineage: Eukaryota > Metazoa > Chordata > Actinopteri > Cypriniformes > Cyprinidae > Enteromius > Enteromius mattozi. The sequence goes on along the minus strand of JAUMHE010000066.1, from coordinate 744,040 downwards.
ACATTCTCAAGGTCTTAGCACCATTACACAATCACAAATTCTCAAATTCTTCAAAATCTTTCATACTGCACTACCGCTGATATTTCAAGTGCTTCTTTCTCTCAGAGTAGCACACAAACAAACTCTCTCTCTCTCTCTGTGTGTGTGTTGAGTGTCAGGGTGTTTGTTACTCTTCTCTGCAGCGTTGCGCTCCACTGCCTGCCTCTTCCTCCTCCACACAGGCTCGGCTCTCTCTCCCGCAGCTCCCGGGAGATGGCTGCCCAGTTCTGACCTCTCTTGCTTGGGGAGGCTGGCTCCTCTCCACCTGCCCTCCCCTCTGCTCCAGCCTCCACAGATCTAGACCTGGCAGCCACCCAGAGCTGGCTCGCTCACTCACTCACACCCTCCCTCAACCCCACAGCGGGCGATACTGCGCCGCTTAGGTGGGCAAAAGACAGTTTGAAGGCCGACAGATAGAGAGAGAGAGAGAGAGAGAGAGAGAGACAGAGCCAAATAGAAAGAAAGGAAGTTATTGCCACTGCACAATACTGGTAAGCACCATTTTCACCAAAATGTCAGCAGTAAATTTACATTTATGCATTAGGCAGGCACTTTTATAGCAACTTACACCACATTCAAGGTAGACTTTAGCTTTATGCATTTCCGATGACAGCAGGTTGTTTGAGCCACAGGAATGCATTTATAAATTATAGGATCATCAAACTGTGTAACATGCTTTAATATCTCTTGCATATATTAATATTATTATTCTGAACAAACCAGTTATAATAGCAACTACATTTTTGGTTTCAAACTGGGATCCCCTGCCCACAATGAAATCTCATCTGTCCATAACCCTGCTCCACACAATATATCAAACAACAAATTTGTTATTAGAGATGTAACGGTATCAAAACTTCACGGTTCGGTAATACCTCGGTATGAATGGCACGGTACGGTATTTATTGAATCATTTACATAAAAAACAAAACTA
>JAUMHE010000066.1:689984-727281 GCA_032359235.1 Enteromius mattozi | reverse complement strand
GGGTCACAGCAAAAAGGACGTATACTGTCAGACTCCCTGAAACAAAAACCAAATAAATTGGATACATGAAAAGCCTAAAAAAAAAGCCGTCCCAAAATTCTAGTTGTTGGGCAATTCTGGTCCTTAAATTAAATTGCTTGATTAAATCTTGTCTGCGATGAAACAAAAATACAAAAAACACAGCAGTTATTACTTAAATAATACCAAGTAAGAGCACTATCTGTCAGCATCACTGTGATTCCCCAAGTTGTCACATCTTTTAAATGTTTAAAAATGATATAATTATTTTAAAAAAGCAAACTAACTGTAGCCTATTAATATCTGTAAGCATTTTTTGTTGTTGTACAAAACGATTGCATGCCATTTAGTTTATATTTGCAATGTCATGAATGATTTATTTAAATTATCTTTAATTGTTTCTAAACATTACAGCATAATTTCAGATAAAAATCCTATCATACCTGGTTTTTGATTAAATTTTCACTGTAACAACAAGCGCCATAAAATATCAATAGCCTATGCACTGATTTTGTAAGTCAAGACTGAGAACCTCTTAAATTCAAATTAAAAAATAAACCAACTCTGTGAAATATTTACTGGAGTGTCCAAGGGTAACAACTAGCACTTGTTTGCCCCCACATTAGCCTATGCTTTAAACGTGAGGTTATATTATTTTAGAAACTATATAAACACTCTATGATCTACTTGTGTACAACACGTCTGTGAAAAACAACCCCTAAATACGACGCAATCAGAAATTAATACCAACATATTATCCATTTTCTTCTGCCTCTCCTTATTTCTCCAACGGCTCTTGTCTGACAGACGCGGCCGTTTAGCCAATCAGCTGCGAGAGTTTCTCTCCGCCCCGCCGCTATTGGTTGATCTCTGGAGACTCGGGGGCTGTTCCGATATTAATGACCGCTGGGCAGACAGCGGCATGTCAATGTGACAACCGAACGAGCGGCTGCAGATGCGCCTCTGAACACAGAGGAAGGAGGAGGTTGTCAGTGTGAGGGACTCTTAAAAAGCTTCCAGACGGCTCTCACCTGGTGGATTTTGCCTCATCCGCATGGCAAAATCTTAACGTTAGGAGCGCGAACCGCTGCTTTTTCTCTATCTGCGTTAAAATAAGACCACGCGCGCTTATTTTCATTTGCGTGGCGCGGGCTTTCCGCTCTCTGGACCACTGCGCTATAGATGAACGGAATACATGCCGCCTTATCGACCGGAATGACTTACGCTGAAACGGTAAGTTTTAACATTTTCCGATCTACCTAATGTATTTGGTTCATACATATTAATTTTAGTCGGTATTTACTGCATGATCATCCACATTCAAGTTGAGAGAATATGCGTCAGAGTGATTCTTTTTCTGCAAAACGACCGTGAAGGAGCAGAAATGGAGGGAAATGGATAACAAGCACGTAGGTAGTTAAATAAATAGCCATGCCAACCCGGAGCACAGAATTCCTGTTGCTGATGTCGCGGTCGGAGAACAAACACATGTGTGCATCAGCAGCAGCAACAGGAAATCTGTGCTCCAGCTTGGCATGCGTATTTTTTGGACACAAGGCACGTCCTGGACGAATAGCCACAGGCAGTCTTGCATCTGGCTGTTCTCAATCTCCCTTAAATCACCCTGTTGCCGTCCAAGATGTTCTACAGCACCCCTATAGCACATGAATTTCAAATGCAGTCGCCTTGAGCATTCACCGTACAGTAAGTATCGTTAAATGAATGTATATCGCTTTGAATGGAGGCATTGTGATTCTGGATCCATTCGTCTGATCTGCATTCATTGCTTCAGCCTAATTTATACCATTCACAGCAAAACACCTCCTATGCAGATGATGACATTTTTTCTTTACACTTTTTTTATTTTTTTTTTGACCCCAGCTGTTAATCACACAACCAGCGAATTTGTCCTCCCACATCTCTTTGTAGACGGAGGCGTTGAGGAATCATTGCAGACTGGCATTGCACTTTCTAAAACACAAGTCAGAGGTTCTGTTACGGATTGCAAATAGCATTTATGTGTTTGCATACATGCATGTATAATTTTAAGACATGTTTGGGGTAAGTGCATCAAATTAAATTATTTTATTACAATTATAAAAAATGTTAAAGTAGAATTATGTTAAAAAAAAAATGTTTCCTATAAATATTCATATGTGATGCTCTACTAGCAGGTAAATACCAATTAGATCACTGGGTTTCAGGGGCAAAAGTCATTGGGCCTGAAAAAAAAATGGAAGGATTGGGCTTTCCCATAGACGACCTTAGTGCAACCACCATGGCCTGAGACAGCCATAACCAGTTGTCTCTTGCTAATGGCAGGTCACTGATTCGTTGCAAAGTGAAAATGTTGAGCAAAATATTTTGCGGCATAATGGTAGACAATACACTCCAACCAAATTGTGTCCTTGGAGTCTCTTTCATGCCAAACTCTCCAAACTCAGACCTGAGTGGGCAATTCTTAATCACAGATGTAATCACATGGGCCACTTGATGGCTGCACTAATTAACAGACAATAAGTAAAACCCTTGATATTAAGGATCTCTCAGAAGCGGCGCACTGAGTGTTTAACTGATTTTTGTACCTCTTTGTATGACGAGGTGCTGGAAAATTGCTTTCTCTGATCGTTGCGTCAAACCAAACAGTTTAAAGCACAAATGAATGGTGGATGTGCGGTTTGAAATCCAATTTATGCAAGGCTGCATTGTCAGTGTAGAGTGTTGTGGGCTTCGAAACAAAACATCACAACGTGAGTGCTGAAAAATAGCAAGTGGTAGTGTTTCATTAGCTTAACGCTTCATCAAACAAATGAAAGATTAAAATGCTTTAATGTTCTGGCAGCGCATAATGCTAGTCACCCTAATATCATGAGTTCAATTCCCACTGAAAGCATACCTTGATTGAACCGAGGGTCACTTTGGATAATGCATGTGCCAAATGCATTAATGAAAATGTAAATATAATATCTTAATATTGAAAACATGCAGAAATGTTTTTTTGCATAGCTGTACCTTTAATGCCTAATACAAAAATGGGGAGATTTAAGACAGGGTAAACTTGCTTTTTAATGATTTTTTTCCCAATCTCCATCTGCTGAAAAGGTCTCCACACTCCACATTCTCTCATTGTTGCAAAAGTCTCGACTAGTTCTGTTTCAAAATATAGACTTTAATAAGAGAATATGATAACAGCATATGCTATCTGTGTTTTCACGAGTAAACAGAGCAGAACCATCTGAGAAGCACTGCTGTGCTCTCCATCTGTTCTTAGACTGATACCTGTAGTAGAGGTATCCGGTGTGGTATAGAGCGCATACTGGGAGAACTGGGATCTCATTATGTCTAAACAGTCAAGCTAGAGATGTTTAGAACACAATAAACCATTCACTGCTACACCGATAGATCGACTGACACTTGCTGTTGGGAACACGCTTTCAATCAATCAGGCCCAATTAGAGTGAAATGCTGTATTTGTACCCTGGGGAGATTTTATTGGTTTTCATAATTAGGTTCTTCATATATAGTGTAGTTTAGCCATGCAATTATTCTGCCCATTGTGCATGGTGTCTTTTCCTCAGGCTGTGTTATGCATGTTAGAGCAAATAGCAATGTTACAAGTCTCTGGATATCGATATGAGTCAGAATTTTCCCGGAATATTCAGCATATTCAGAACCTTAAGGGCAAATTCTGGAAAAACTCTCTTAAAACTCAAAGACAATGTACAGTTGGAGTTATAAAATTCTAGTCAAATGTACATCTGATGTAAAAATGATTGTACTGGCATCTAAGCATTCAGCATTCTAATTCATGTCAATGTGTTTATAAATTCAAATGACATTTGCACCCAGAAAATCAGTTTATCTCTAGCTATATGAGCAATAATGCCTTCCACCAAAGACTAGCTTAGAAAGGGGTCAATAATAGAAATAAGATACTTTATTGATCCTTGATGGGTAATATAGTAACTACCTGTAAATAGTTGGCTAATTGGTTTCCAAATTTAGAAAGAATGTGCATTTAAATCTTTTAACCTTCGAATAGCATGCTTTTTGCTTATACATTTAATTAGTGCTTGCATGATAGAACTGTATTGCTATACCTATTTTTACTTTCTTCCCCACAAATTTAGCCTAATATTACAATAAAGAAAGGTAATTGATGTTTGCTATTCAAAATCTGACATCATTGTAATATTTGCAAAACAAATTGTGATTTGCCCTTCGACCTTGCAACTGTTTGTGTAATGACTTGTGGTTGGTATTTTTGTCCTTCAATCTAAAGTATTTTAAATTTTTAAAATAACTCTTGCACGGCAAAGAAAGTGTTGCATTGGGTGCGAGGTCCCAGCACAGCCGAGAGAAAATAAATAAAATAAGATGCACGCTGACTGTCATGACAACAGCAAAAGTGGCTCTGATCTGGCATTTCTTTTGCACAGAACCAAATCTTAAAACCTGTGCTTGTCTAGAACATCACCACTGTTCTTTTTCTGCCTAGCAAGCACTGACATTTCCTTAAGGAATTGCAGTTCAAGTTAATTTATATCAGCACAAACTAGATTTTCCTAAAAGAGCGAATCAGCATCAAACAATCAGTTACAAAATACCAGAATTGTTCATGTACACTTAAATTCATTGAGGAAAACAAACGACGGCAGTGGAAAAGCTGAAACCTGTGGGGTCCATCGGTTAATTTGGAACATTGATTCTGCATTAACCGTCGACTCGGTGCTGATTTTGCGAGCACATAGGAGCAGGTGCAAAGGGAAACGTTCCTTGAGCATTGCACTGGAAACTTCATTATGCACACACATTGCATAGCAAAGCCTGTTTAATGGACTCTTCCCTTACCTTGAAAATAGTGTAATGGCAAATCAATGAAGTACAGGGCAGGGGGAGGAGCAGCAAAACCGACTAGGCCACCCACTGAGAGGCCTATACAAACTGGCTGGCACCTAGGTCCTTTGCGTCTTCTCCAGGCCTGAGAGAACAGCTTACGCAGAGCATGTGAAGAGAGGAAGGGAGAAACGAGAGCTTAAGTGAAACACAAAGAGAAGAGGGAGCATGGGTGTAAGAGCAGGGGTGTCTTTCTGTAGACATTTGTATGAATGAGTGAGAAAAATTCTCAAGACCATTTGAACAATATTCCCTCTGACTCATCTCTATAACACAGAGGGCTATTTCTACATGAAGCAATTCCACCTCTGCCCTACTTTCTGTACATGCGAACTGTTTGACCGAAGTTTAACTGGGAATGAAAGCCTACAGCTATACCTGGCATCATATATATTTCAAACACCCATGTAAGCTTGCTTGTCAGGTATATGTTACTTTTATATTCTAACCCCTCCAATTTTTTTCGTGCTTGTAACAATTAACTGACCTGGAGATAAAGTAGTGGTTGCTTGCTGTAATGAATAAAAACAAAAAATCAACAAATCAAAATACATTATTGTATTTGCTCTTCTTAGAAAAGTGTCCTCAATGTACATTAATAAATGTGTACCCTATTTAATAACACAAAACATTTTACTATCCCCAGTGCAGTTTACATTGAGTTGCTACAGATATTTTCCAATCTGCAAAGGCACTGACTTGGGATTTAAGAGAACCTTAAGCTCACTGATCAGTCCCCAGCCCAAGATTTACAGCCCATCTCAAACAACTCAGCCTAAAGCAAACACAGGAGCCGGGCTGCCACCATTCAGCCTGACTTACTTCCCAGGGTCAGTAGGGCTTCTGCCCACCGGACACATTTATTCAAACATGCCCCTATATTTTACAAGCCCAATCAAGATGATGCTAGCTCTGTGATATCAGGTCTGGAAAATAATGGTGGGGAACGATTCTCTGACTCTTCTCTTCTCTCCAATTTCGGTGACTGACTCTGCAGTACATCAGGACGGTGATTAGAGGCATCCATCTTGAAATTCCATTTTCTCTGGTATTAGTTGCATTTCTCTCTGTCTCTGAAAGAGTGGCACACTATGCAAGGTATTGCCACTTAAGCTTTAAGAGCCAAGGTGTTGTTCCAAGTTCTTACGTTTGTACGTTCTCACCTACACTTAACTGGGTTAAGCCTAATTTCCTTCATTTGTCTTTGACTGGAGTTTTTAATGGGTGCACCATACCTTTATTGCTGTTGCAGAGTCAGTGGAGGTTAATACAGGTTTAGTTGTATTAGTGTGTCTCCTCTCCTGGGAGTGTTTTTTGCAGATACTCTAAGAGAAACTGCCTCCAGAACACAATCATGAGCCAGCCATTACACACAAAAAAAGACATTATTTACCATCTGAGAAACTAGGGCTTTCACAGGGTTATTTCTGGAGGATAGTGTATTGATTTTGTAGTCTTAAAATTACTAAAAAGATCTTTGATTTCTTCTTACTTCACAACATATACTGTATGCAATAACGATGCCACTGCCACACAGATTGTTTCATTTTAAAATGTGGCTAAATAATGACATTCTGTAATAATGTAAAAAAGTTCAACAGTTGCAGATCATGCTGTTGATTATGGAATTCTTGATTTAACACACTCATAGCAGTGCCAAATTATTTATGCCCCATTGAACTACGCCTTTATTGTGCATTGTTAAATGGTCCTGTTCACAATGTGAAATCACTGAACAACTCTGGCCCTGCATCAAAAGCATAAACTTGTCTAAAAGGGCAAGATGAAAAAAACTATCCTGAACAACAAAAAATATAAAGAAGCATTAAACATTTTCCATGTGGGCCGCCAGAACAGTTCTGCTAAATGGATCTTAAATTCTAAAAATGTATTAAATAGTACTAATTTTAATATCTTGATACATTGATATCTTGATTGAAAAATCAGGGATACAGAACTATCACAATTTAAATGAAGAGGCTAAAAAGATTTGAAGAAAAACCAACTGTAGTTTCATTTATTGCACATTAACACTGTGCTGTCAACAGACAAGCATGCCTATGCACTGCATTAGTAGTGAACCTGCACTACTAGAAAGAACATGCAGGTGTTGTAGGAGCAGTGCTCCATTTAACATGTCAGGAAAATAGGCCATTCATGTCAGTCAGGAAAACTAGATGCATTTTCCAGTATTTATGGCTGACACAGGTATTGTCAAGCAGCCATTTTCCAACCACCGTGAGAGTAGTGGCAGATCTACGAGGTGTAATAAACAGACAAATTTAAAGGGACTCGTTACCTGCTAGGATTATTAACAATTTGATGGTCATCATCTATGGACAATTCAGTGTAGTTCCTAGCATCTCTGCTTAACAAAACAAGTACACTTCGGTGACAGAGAGACAACAAGATCAGGTGCAGTAACCCCCCCTCCAGACCAAAATCACCTGATCAGAGGAAGGCCCCATATAGCATGTACTTCAAACATATTCCGTTGCCGCAAATATTATTCATCATAAAGGTCCATGTATGGAAGCTTTTTCTGAGTGTTCTTGGATTAATGAAGAATCTTGTTGCCTTGGAAAATCACACATTTCGCCCCCTCAATTACTCAACCAAAAAACACACTCTCACCTCCACGGAGCCTTGAGGGATGAACTCTTGAGTTTCTCCATCTGTGAAGCTTACTGAAGACTTTGTATAGTATCCTCACTTCCTCACCACCTTCCTTAGGCAGGGTTGAAAAGAGGGATGATAGTGTGATGGAACAGTCTCTTTCTTTCCATCTGTCTTGCTTGTTTGCATTCTGGCTATGGCACTTTCCATAGTAACCCTGGTGATGTGGAGAGCTCTCACAGAATTGCTATTTTTTTCTTCAGTATTCTGCATAGCACAACAAAGAGTTGCTTTTAACAGTGAAAAAATAACAAATTGGTGTTTAAAAAAGTAATGTTGAGACCTAATGTGGCATTTTGCAGTTAAAATATCTACGTAATATTCAAGGCCATGATATATGTTGCTTATACTGTAGCTCAATTGTGTTATTATTTTTTTAAGTGGAGTGTAGTGAGAATGTTTTGTGTGCATGGCTAGAACATTTCATCATGGTGAGTTGCATCTAGGGAATCTACTCTTTTGGAAATAAAGCAGCAGTATTAATACCTACATGTCAAACACACTAAGCTTCATAATTCACACATTTTAGGGAACTTCAGCTTCAGAATCCCAAAATAATATGTAAGGTGAAGGACACCCATATCCATATGTCAAAGGCTTAGTGTGAAAGGTACTGCTGAATAAAATGTCAGCAAGACATCAGAGTGCTTTAATGTGGCTTTTGTAAATGTCAGCATGTCTCTGTCTTGCCTTAGTGATGCCCTTGCATTTTTCCGGTAATTATATGCTAATATTTTTCATCTCTTCTTATTTTTTTCAGGTAGAAGTGGATTAGGCTGATGATGGCATCATCTGTAGTATTAAATGAAATGAACGACCTTGCTTCTGCCTAGCTGAAACCACCGCTACCTGAGGTTTAATGGTGACCTCTTTATCTGCCCAACCAGTAAAATTTTCTACACCACCTTCAATCTGAATTACAGGAGACTTGGCGACGGGACATCGCATCTGTTGACAGCACATCAGTCAGGGCCTAGGGAAGGCCCTCAAGTGTGGAATCAAGTGATCACCACAAATGGTTGATTATTTTTAAAGTGAAGTGCTTTTGCCACAAAATCTTTAAGGACCAACTACTTACTGGTGGGAACGGTGCCAATATGAAGGACATATCATTTGTGGATTATTTGCTAGTGGGTCTTGCAGTGACTACCTTGGTTCTTGCTGCAGAAGAGAGAGTCAGTTGTCCCAAACTTTGTGTATGTGAGATTAGACCCTGGTTTTCCCCTAGCTCTGTCTATATGGAGGCTCCCACTGTTGACTGCAATGACCTTGGACTTTTTGACCTGCCCATGACATTGCCATCTGATACACAAGTTGTTTTACTGCAGACCAACAACATTGCTAAGATTGAGCGCCCTTTGGATTACCTGCCAAACATCACTGAGATTGATCTCTCCCAAAACAACCTTTCATCAATAGGTGATGTCAATATTGGACACCTCCCTCAACTCTTATCCCTACACATGGAGGAAAACTGGATATGTGTCCTACCAGACAACAGCCTTTCTCAACTGGCCAACCTTCAGGAGCTCTACCTAAATCATAACCTCATCTCCTTCATTTCTCCCGAGGCTTTTCGTGGCCTTCAGAGCTTGCTGAGACTTCACCTCAACTCCAACCGGCTTCAGAGTATAAAAAGTGAATGGTTTGAGCCCTTGCCAAATTTGGAAATTCTAATGATAGGGGAAAATCCTGTGCTCTCTATTCAGGATATGAACTTCAAGCCTCTGAGAAACTTACGCAGCCTGGTTCTTACTAGAATGAACCTGTCACAGATACCAGATGATTCACTTCTGGGCCTTGACAATCTGGAAAGCATCTCATTTTATGATAATACATTCCCTAAGGTACCCCATGGTGCTCTCAGGCATCTGAAGAGCCTCAAGTTTTTGGATCTTAATAAGAACCCCATTGGACGAATTCAAAGGGGTGACTTTGTGGACATGCTCCATCTTAAGGAGCTGGGCATTAACAGCATGCCCGAGTTGGTGTCCATTGATAGTTTTGCCCTCAACAACCTCCCAGAACTGACAAAAATCGAAGCCACCAACAACCCCAAACTTTCTTACATACATCCAAATGCTTTCTATAGGCTGCCAAGGCTGGAAACTTTAATGCTAAATGGCAATGCTTTAAGTGCCCTCCACAGGATCACAGTGGAGTCCCTCCCGAATCTCCGGGAGGTTAGCATGCACTCTAACCCTATCCGCTGTGACTGCGTTGTGCGGTGGATGAACATGAACAAGACAAACATTCGCTTCATGGAGCCCGATTCCCTGTTCTGCGTGGAGCCTCCAGAGTATGAAGGTCAGCATGTGCGGCAGGTTCACTTCAGAGAGATGATGGAGATCTGTCTGCCTCTCATCTCTTCAGAAAGCCTCCCCACACAAATCAGTGTGGAAAGTGGGAGATCTGTGTCTCTTCACTGTCGTGCCTTTGCTGAACCTGAGCCAGACATTTACTGGGTGACTCCGTCAGGGAGAAGGGTCATCCCAAATGCTGTTTCTGCGAGATTCTACATTCACCCCGAAGGCACACTTGATATTTATGATATCACTGAGAGCGAGGCTGGATTGTACACATGTGTGGCACACAATCTTGTCGGGGCAGACCTGAAATCTGTCTCAGTGGAGGTAAATGGACACTTCCCACAACCTGTCAATGACTCACTGAATGTCAACATCGAGACTGTACAGACCAACTCTGTGTTGATATCCTGGAATGCCTCTCATGGTAGCCTGGCACCAAACATTAAGTGGTATACAATGCCCAAGGCAAACCATCCAACAGTGGCATTCACAGCTAGGGTACCATCTGACGTGGCTGTATATAATCTCACACACCTCAGCCCTGCTACACAGTACAAAGTGTGCGTGGACATTAACAGTATCCATCATAAACATGACACCAGGTGTGTCAGTGTCCTAACTAAAGGATTAGAACAAGCCGCAAAGGACTCAGAGAGGTGGGACATGGCGCTGATTGCTGCTTTTGCTGTGCTTTTCATTGTGATCTCAGTAGCTTGCTTTCTGATTTATGTCTTTATGAGAAACCACTGCATTTATGGAGAACTGAAGCGATACCCTTCCAAAATGGCTCTGATGTCTGAGACCAGCCAGCAGTCTCCCTTTACAAGGCTCTGGATTTCTGGGAAAGGGATGCCAGCTGCTGTTGAGGTGAAAGCCACAGTCATAAATGTGTTGGACAATGCATTTTAAGCTGCACGTGCAGAGGACCACAAAAACTACAAGCAAATTGACAAGGCAAGAGCGGAGAACTTGCTGTTCCACCTTGCCATTTATCTTTTTGCCTTGAAACAGACATCAAATTCAAATGGAAGGGATGTCTAAAAATCTATAACTAGCTCTATAGCCCCTCATCACGAGCTGTCAGATGTGGAAAGTGGCGATGGAACAGTGGTAACTAGCGAGAGGTAGAGACTTGCTGCTAAAATATGCAGTGTGATATTTCTAGGCCATTCACTGAAAACAGATGATATTAAGACATCAGGAAGGTGTTGTTTCTCATACCTGACTGTTAAATGTGTAAAGATTAGTGGAACAGTCCTTGTGGTCCCAATGTGGTTGTCTGTGCTGTACGACAACCACATAGGCGTGTTAGAGACCCGACTGTTTGTTGAGAAGGAAATCTAGTAGAATAGAAGATTACGGTGATTATGATGTGAACTTTTGATGAAATATGTTGTTTTTCTATTTAAAAGCCGATCTGTCTTTTCATGCCTAAAATTGTTATATATTCTATCCAGAAATGTAACAGGTATCTTCTGTGCAGTAGCCAGGCAGTAAACAAGTGTGAATTACTTACAGTATGAAAGATACAACTTAAGAAACGAGACTACACATTTGCTGAATAAAACACAAATGTACATCTTAAGGAATCTATATACATAAATATATATTATATTTGATTATATTACTATCAGGACTGGATGTTGTTGAATGCAGACACTTTAAAAGCATCTCTCAGAGATAAAATGCAGAAGGTTGATCATGACAGGGTAAGTGCCTACTCCTGAATCTTAGACCAGAAAAAAGAAAAAAAACAACAACAACACTTTTGAATGTTACTTCTAATGGTTTCCTGAGAGATCCCTGGAGAACAGAGCCATGATTCCAGCCTCACATGCAAATTTGTGCAAATACTATATGAGTATTTTTAGCATAAACATGGTTTAAAAGCATTGCGTCCTTGCTTTGAGTGTGAAAAAGCCATTTTTATATTGACTGTGCTGTCTGTTCTACCCTAAGCACATTAGTCAATGAGACCAATGTGCTTAAGGTAATGTAAAAACTAAATAAATGTCAGCATTTTTTTTTCTTCTCATGTTGGAATCAGTATGTTTACTGATCTAAGTTCTGGGGAAAAAAGCCTTACCATGATTAACAAACATGTCTTGAAGGAATAGTTCATCCATGTTCTCATGTTGTCGTGTTTTTCCAAGCCCATGTGACTTTTTCTTCTACAGAACACAAAAGAATAGCATAATCTCCAAGGTGCTCTTATCTGTACAAAAAAAAGAAAGTAAATAGGAATAGACAATGTCGAGCCTACAAAAACAAATCACATGTGGCAGTGCAAATAAGCAATAAACTCTACAAATAACAAAAAAAGAAAGGACCATAAATAAATCGTCGTTTTGAAAATAGAAGCTTAGACATTCTGCTAAACTTCTTGTGTTTCGTAAAAAGTATGTCAAATGTGACTGAAACAACAAATTCCAAGATTTTTATTTTCTGGAGAACTATTCTTCCAGTGGCATAAAGGGGGACTGCCTAGTTCAAGTCTAAGACAAGCGAATCAGCTGCAAAGAATCACATTGTATTTGCTCCATTTAAGACCCAGCACAGACTCACAACCCAAAAAATTACAAACATGATGAATGCTCGTCAGCCACTGACTGACACGGAGGATTTGTCAGACAGGCGTGCTCGTACATCAGCAAGGCTTTCAGCAGTGCAGACAGGCCTTTTAGAGGCCGGCTATCAGTCAAACACAAGGAGAGCTACATTATAACTCAAACTCTATGCTGGCACTGTTCAGGCAGGCTGAAGTCCACAAGCCTTTGCCCTCCCTTTTCAGTCATATTGCAGGTTGAGGTGCTTCTGCAGCTACAGACAAGGTCACCATGTACCTCTACTGCATCAAAAGAAAAATGACACAGACACAGTAGCAGAAGTATGGCAAACCAGATGAGCCTACAACAGATAGAAAGCATTGGTACATTGGAAAGTAAAAACTCAATGACTAATTATGCATGATACAGTGGCAGCCATATTATACCTGATACTGTTTTAAACCTGATACATCCTGAATAAATGGAATCAGCAAGATGTCACAAATGAATTCTTAAAGAGGATAAAACAAAATTAAATTCGATGAGTCTTCAAATACAGTATATTTCCCAGCACCTCACAAACATAAAAGAACTCCAAGGCCATCTAACATGATATTACAACTCATCTTTCTGCATTTTAAACTATTTCTAGATGAATAACTTTTATTAAGAAAGGAGAAGGAGAGATTTTAAAAGCTTTAGGGGCCTAACAATGATATCTTCTCTATTTCACTAAACAGATTTTTGTTGAACAAGCTACCTACACTGTCTAAGACAAATTCAATTCCATAATGCCTGAAAACATGTTTAATATCGCAGGAAAACTCCTAACAACGGTCTTTTTCGCTCACTAAGGAGAAATTAAACATCCCATAGTCCTGTTTGTTTACGAGCCAAACCCAGCTGGACATCTGAGTTATTGCCCTATTAAAAAACTACATATTTGTACTTGGGCCTTTCCTGCTACAGGCCACCGCTGCAATAAAAAGCAAAATGACAACAATCATTTATATTTCTTTTATAAGCACTCAGGGATTTGGATAATTATAGCACTTATAATCTCTGTGAGCTCACCCTGATGTGATCTGGCCTGCAAAATGTGGCTGTGCCACAACCCCCATAAAAATAAATATAAAACAATGTGCGATGCAGTGCTAATTAGTTCTCTGTAATCATGCAGGGGCAAAATAAAAATGTCAACAAAATTCACTGTTCATACTGAAATATCTTGTATTTACAGTAAAAAAAAAAAAACTATCATGTAATTTATTTTTATAAATTCACTTTTTTGCCTTGAAAGGCAATCTTGCATTTAACCAGGCAGTATTACATTTTGAGTGGTGACCACACTGAATCCTTTTCCTGAAGAGACAAGACAAATATGTTTCTTGCCCATCAGAGCACCACAGCCCCCAGATGCATTTGTCATGAGGATAACAAAATGTATTACTCACAGATATGCAATCATCAAAAACACAATAGTTCTACACCGTAAAATGCTAACAAATACAATCTCAATATTTCGAATGCCATTTACCTTTTCATTCATTTTGACAAGCTTTCAAGTTTCACCTCAATGACATTTCTAATACAAAAAAACAGTCAGTCCTGTTATGGCTCATTAACAGTCCTCTGTTTCTAAGACCTCGGAGTGAAAATGAGGACAACATCAGATTCCTTAGGGAGCCTTTTAGCCAGTTGGCACTCAGATAAATGGATCATTGCTTTCCAGATCATTGATAGATTGCTTTGCCTTTTAACCCGTGTCTTTGTGAAAAAGAATTTGACCAAGGCAGCTGAGAAGCCCAATCAATGGATGGGCTAATGAGCTATTCACACTCATGTCTGCATACAAAGAGATGGACAATAAAAGATTCCTCACATGTCTAGCTGGACAGAAAAAGGGTCACAGACAGTGTTAGAAATTCAATTCTTTATTAAGGAATGATATTGGCCCCCATTGAATTGATTTTCAGGGACAATCTTTACTTTCATGAGGGCAAATTTTAAAATGAAAATAGTGGGCCTGTACAAAAACTTGTACAGAATTAATTGAAATGTCACTACAGTGTCTGAAAATGCATAACCAGATAAAATACATAATAATCCCCTAATTATAGTGTGTTTTTGTCACTTCCAAGTTATGCCATCTTCTTCTACATTCTTCTCCAATACTTGGAGTGAACACAAGTAAATGGAGACGACCCAATTTAGCCCAATACTGTCTAGGATTACATAATGGTAACGGCATATTAAGGAAGACTGTGGATGGGGCCCTTGTGATTTTAAAATGTATACACAGCAAATATCCACAGTATTGCATCTTTCAAACTGACGATACACAGAGCAGCTTTTAAGGGAGCGTTGCCAGGCAACACCAACGAAAATGGCCACCAGTGTAAAACAACTTTGCCAATACTGAGCCTTTTACCATTAATGCCTGATGCTGAACTTGTTGCATGTGACCCAGGATCATTCAAAGTAATGACCCCTGAATCAAAGGACAAACCATTGAGGTCAATAAAACCTGGATACAGCTGGCTATTAAATTCAATACTGCAATCTTTGCTCATTGAGAATTTGAGCCAATCATGTTGTAAATGCAATGTGACTAATCGCTTTGGAGCTGCAGGAAAATGCATCCGGATGGCACCACAAGAACAAGTATATCTACCAGCTAGGGCTCAGTGACCCAAAGCAGACCCATGAGAGATGACTTTTCTCAGGGGGGAAAAAGCTCTCCATTTAAACTCACCGGTATTGGAGACTGTATTTATATACTGCATAAAAATAACCAATACACTGGATAAAAAAAGACCAGTAATCTTCCTATCCAAACAAAACATAAAAAAAAATGAATCTGTTACACTCCAAATTGTTTTTGTTAAATGAAATATAGCTGAAATAAATGTAATTATTATTAGAAGTAATGTCTGTTTTATATGTTTAACACAGCAAAACCAAAAAAACCCTTGTACTACCCACTGAGAGATACGTATCCCTGTCTGGGAATCGCTGAATTACATTATAACCTGGTTATCAGAGATATAAAGAATAAATCAAGTGTTAAGGGTTTGTGATCCATAAAATTACTATAGTGGTATGAAATTCCCACAGTCCGTAAAAACCACGTTGATGGCCATGATAAAGTCACTTAAACGTAGAAATTAGAAGTAGAAGCTGATCGGAAAAGACAGTTTCTAACCATTTTGAGAAAAACCCTTAATTAATCTATTTATATTTTACATTTTTTTTAGGTAGTAATGAATTATTTTGTCGTTGCCATAAAATGAGAAAGGTATAGTAAGGTCATTGTTAAAATATTCCATATGATATCCTTATTAACTTTCTGGGCCTTAAACGTGGTAGTTGCATTGCTGTCTATGGAGGGTCAGAAGGCTCTCAGATTTCATCAAAAATATCTTAATTTGTTAAAATGTTACAAAGATGAACAGAGGAACAAAGACGAACAAAGGTCTTGCGAATTTGAAACGACATGAGGGTGAGTAATTAATGACAGACTTTTCAATTTTTTTTTTTTTTTTGGTGAACTATCCCTTTAATACATGAATACAAAATGTGACAGCATCAGAGCTGCCTTTCATTTCCATCTCTAAAACTTTAAAGCTTGTGCATTGAGACCTTATGCATTCCATATAGCCCTGCTCCTTGTGACACACCAGAAGATTAAAAATGCCATATTCCCTCAGTTCATTACACGCTTCCTTGAGAACTACAATAACAATTGCCTGCGCTGCAGAAAAAAAGTATTTGATGTTCATTATCCTTTCTGTTGATTTCTCCCTTACTCTTCTTCCCTCTCTCATTGCCTTTCAAGCTGCTTCCATTCATCCCAGATAAAAATGAATCCCCCAAATTATAGCAGATCACTGCAAAAAATGTACTGCAATTTCACATTGATGATAATTGCATTCAACATTAATTATCTATTTAGATTATTTTGCAATTCTGATGCATGCTGGTAGTTAGCAGCTCTATCTGGTGACAGTCCGTGCCACGTGCTGATCTACAATTGCGAAATGAACAGTCGGTTCCATCAAGTTAATCTACGAGACACCTGAAATTCATGCACAGACATGTAAATAGCTGCCAAACAAATTCTCTTAAAGCACCTATTCGTCATAATTATTTGACCTTCCAAAACAGCCCTATTAGGTGAAATAACCAGTACTTCAGGATTCACAGTCGTTTGCCAATCTCAATTACATTGAGGGAGAAGCATGTTGTCTACCAGGCACTTCGCCTCTGGAAGAACATTGGCATTAATGAGACCTGTCCAGCTTTCTCTGAAGTCTTTCAGGCCATTAGCGAGAGCCAGAGCGAGCTCGGTTCATCACACATGGATCCTGGTGCTTAAGCCAGTGCCATCATTAACATCAGACCTGAGCTGTCTGCTTTCTAGCCGTTGCAGGAGCATGTTAATATATGCCATCTCACAGTTAGCCACAAAGATGGAAGAAGTGTCTCCAACCCAACCTTCAGCGTGGGTTAACTGGATGGAAGTGAGACGTGCTGGGCAACTGGAGTGCGTTTGAGTGTATCCATGCAGCTAATGAGGGGAATCAATCAGGAACACGGCCGTCTCTAAAGCCAAAGCCTCCCACTCCAGGGAGACACTGTCAGGAGCTGCTGTTCTCGGATCTGCCTTGTTCGAACTGACTGCTACAGAAACGAAAGACATCGCCACGGGGTTATTTTTCAAAATGAGCGCAAACCACATTATATCTCAACATCCGCCAACAGAAATACATCACATCGACACACACTCTGAAACAATCTCTTTGTCACGTACTGGTACAGCTCCACGTCTTATAAAACACAAGATTTTAAAAGTACATGGCCTACTTTTTCTACTTTTCTACTCAGACATGTTCTGTGATGCTGATGCAATAACTAGCATCAGATCTATGACTTGCCACCAGAGTTCAAGTCACAAAGACGCACATGCTTTGAATACCACGACACAGCAGTAAGCCGCAAGCCAATGGAGCACTGATGGACTTCAAAACCAATCTCAGTGATCTGGAGTGATGTCACTAGACACTGTGCTTTCTCAGCAGAACAAAGCCAGCGCCGTATTTATGTGGCCCTTTATGTGAGCCATGCAGAAATACTGATGGCCGGGAGTGGAAATTAGCTCCGTCGTCAGAACAGAAGGCTGCCAACGACAGGCAAGGTTTACGAAAGGACAACAAGCAAACAAACAAAATACAGGAATAGACAATGACAGAATAACAAAACATTTTAAGTCAGACTTGAAACAAATCAGTTTTGTCCACGAGCACTGAAAGAAATGAGTAAAAATGTTCCTGAATACCTTTACAAAATGCACTATAGCGGTACAATGGTGCAGTAATGATATCAATATCATGGTACTTTGGGAGAAAAGTATAAAAAATATACTTCCAAAATACTTCCAAGAACAACATGATGTTACTATGTCAAATCATTTGGTACTGTCTCAGGTAAATTTTCTTTAAGGATTTCATAAACAACAGATATACACATAATAATTAACCAAATTACCATAGCATTACTATCACTGTATTATGGTACTATCATAGTGCTTGTAAAAACATGTATCAAAGAATCACACACATTTCTTGTATAGTCTTGTTTAGCTAAATTTTAGAAAATTAAATTACCCTGTATTCGAAAGGTCTTTGAAACATTTTACATCTACAAATCAACTACCTTGTGACTGGAAAACAGCAAGACAATGCAAACCGCAAACAATAGCGTTTGATCAGGCAGTACACATGGAGACTTTGACTGACCATCAGATTCAATCATCTTCAGCTATTGCAGACATTTTCATTTGCACACTTCAGTTGACAGCATAAAATACCTTTTCTTGTTTTCCCTGCACCATGCGGCAGTAATACCGTCTTCGTCGTAATCTAAATGGCAAACACGGGCATGATTAACTCTGTCTTTCTGACATGTGCGCATGGATACATGTGTGTAGGCATACAACCTGATTCCTTCTGAATTCCCACTCATGGATCTGCATACCTTTTATTTGTATCATAATAAAGCAACACTCATTTTCTCAACACTGGTCTGTGGGGTAAAACGTGAGAGATTCAAGAGAATGACTGATTAAACAAATTAGGATGATGAGGACGCAGACTATCCTCTCTGCACACGGTGACCTTGCTTACTTAATGATGCTTCGCAGAAGCCAAATGAACTTGAGTGTAAACCTATTACAGCTCTAACCTTAGACCCTTCATGAGGCTGTGATAATCCTCCCAGTGCACCGAACATGAGGATTTTGAAAGAATATCAACCCTGTCCTGAAGCAATGGCAGCTAATCAATCGAAATCTTATTTTGAACAAGCACTACATTATTTTTCTTCCCTAAGGGAATTATTCACCGAGGCTAGCCGTTAGCAAAACAACCCGACGCTGCTGCTGCTTTGTACCTAAACAGAACTGAATAAGGTAGTGAGGGTATTCAGAATTGAATTGAGCTATATTTCATGCAATATGTCATGCTAAATTAGCCCTGTAATCAATAGCCATGCTAGATAATTATACATCCCGGCATGGACCATGTAAGTAATTTAGCGACCCATTACTTAATTCAGTGCAAAAATAACTCAATATCTAGATCCTAGAGCATGCATCTTGTAGAGAATAGCTGTATTTTTGCAATAACCATGAAAACATTGAAAGATGCTTTTTAAAAAGCTGTGCTAATGCTTATGATCCCTATCTGCCATCAGCTTAGATGAATCCTGACCTCTACCAACAGCGTATCACACCCTAAACAAGTCAAGCGACAATTCTCCATTTCGCTGTTGATTGGCTGCAATGATGGGCATCTCAGTGGGCCAATCGAACGGTGCCAGAACCAGGGCAGTCCAGCACTGGCAGATGGACAAATGAGTGGTCAGGTGCCTTCAGTAGGCTCTTTGAGTGATGATGATGATGAGCCTGTGTTTGGCAGGTCACTCGCACAGATGGTGAGAGCCTCGCCTTCCCGCTGCTTCCCAGTCGGCTTTACTTTTTCATTCGACGCCTGACATCAGTATCATGTCTAAGCGAATTGGCTGTTCATGTGGAAGAAGTCGTCAGAGTAGCTTAGAGAAACAACGCTTGTACACACTTGCTCCCCACGGAGAGAGAGCTAAGTTTAGGCGGGAACAGTGATGTAGCAAACTTCTTAGCTAACAAAACATGCAAAAACACGACATATCTTACCAGCTTGCATCATGTCGCACAGCATGTCCTCTAAAAGAAACAGAATGTTCATTTTAAAATTCACTTATTGACTATGTGCTGGAAATAGCGACAGCATTCACTTATACACACATAAACGACCTCTTTATTCCCTTCTTTCCTAAACTGGAGTTCAAGTCAACAGATGACTAAATGACATTATTCTCTGCTGAATAGATGCTCCATCTTGCTCGCATAATGACAGAGGAGCGCGGTCATTGTGCGCATCTTTGGTATGCATCAAATACAGTTCGGTGGGAATGGAGCTG
Source organism: Enteromius mattozi (assembly GCA_032359235.1). Classification (NCBI taxonomy): domain Eukaryota; kingdom Metazoa; phylum Chordata; class Actinopteri; order Cypriniformes; family Cyprinidae; genus Enteromius; species Enteromius mattozi. The sequence continues at coordinate 707,318 of JAUMHE010000066.1, read as the reverse complement.
GCTATGACTGGAATAGCAAATGACCTTTGTTGTATTGATTCTGGCGTGGGCTGCACAAGGCTGTCAGGCCATCTCAGAAGCGCTAGGGCCCTTTAGGAAACCGAATGAAGCCGTGAGCCGCTAACTTAACACTCTGCACCATAGAGTTTTGTTGGGAACAGCTTTTAAAGGTGCAATAAAGACTTTTATGCACATTTTTACTGCATCAATTAAGCTTACGGTCCCTGCCCAATGCTCTATATTGCCATGTTAAACAGAATTATACATTTATCCTCCACTATGCAAATGTTGAACCTTCAATTGATGGTCTACAGGAAATGGATGACATCAGTTATTCTTTAAAGTTTGGGAGAAGTTCATCTGAGAAATCAAAAGAGAAAACCGATGAATATTAATATTTAGCTTTCTGGAGCTGATTTTTAATATTGGTAGAGAAAAGATTTTTTAAGCAGGATTTCCAAGGTCATGGAAAAACCTGAAATATTATGAACTCAAAATTATGACTCAATGAGTAGAATATTTAAAAATCACTAAAAATTTTAAAGTGAGTTTTTTTAATACTTATATTTAAATGGCTGGAAATTTCTCTTAGTGAATTTTGTTCACTGAATTCTTGTAGCGGTATCCCACATGGTTGGAAAACATGAACAAAATGTGCGAAAAACTAGTGTGAGATTTCTAAGACACTGTGAAGACATGCTGGTCATGGCATATTTGGACAAGACCAAAAATGTTATGTACACAAATTCAAACACAGATTCACCTAGCCACACTAGATTTATTTCATGCATTTTCACGTTTCCAAAATGTCAGAGCCCAATTTGTGATGCAATGCAAGTACATCATGTAAAATATCTTCTATGGTTCGTTTTCTGTTTGGTCTCTGTTGAAAAGCTAAGCAAATGTTTAAAGATAATCTGCTGAGCAAGTTAGATCTCATAAACACGTTTACAGCTAGCTACCGAATAACAACACATCTGGTTTAATGGCACAGACATTTGAAGGTAACTATCACCCCCCCTTGAGTACAATCAAATCAATGCGTTGCACAAAGTGTAACCCTGTGGTTTCATTTAACAGAAGATAACAAAAGTAGAGGTCCTAATTAAAACCGAAGTGGAAGCAGTGCTTGGAGCAGATGGCTTGTTTTGGTAGATCTCAAAGTGGACCACAGGCAGAAAATAAATTAGAAGAACATGCCTCTATGGAAACGTCAGAACAAGGCTAATCACTCTGTTGTTTACCAAACTTTGGATCAAAAAGAATGGGAAACACAGAGAAAGCAGCAAATTAAACCTCTGTCTCAACGCAGCCGTCTTCTATCGTGAATATAATATCGATCTTTTGACCGACAGCGCAAAAGACTAGCTCGAAGCTTTAAACACCCCCTCCATTTTCAGTTCAGTCAAGACTTGTGATTCCACCACAAACAAATCCAATAAGGTTCAACCCATTTATACGCAAGCAGTCCTACAAAATCAGTGTGGTTTGGGATACAGCAAGAGCGTGGAGAAACCCTACAAGGATCAATAGCACAATAACACACCTGAAAAGAGCCCAGGAGTGACACAAAAGAAACATCTGAACTCCAGCTTGTTTATGCCGTCCAAAGAGATCTGCTGTCAAAAACCTGTACGCCGATTACAAAGAAAAACTGCGGGGAACAGCAAGGAACAAATGGCACACGCGAAAGCAATGGTAAACACATCATCTACTTGAAAGACAAAAAGGGCGCACGTCAGTCCTGAGTGTAGCGGTTTATTTACATCCCTACAAACACAAAACACAATAATTCAAGGTGGACTCTTCACAGCTTGCACGCATGAATTATTTGCGATTCATAAATTAAAGATTTGCATCTTTGTCGCTCCTCGTCTTGGCCAAGGTCCCGGTATTATTCAACAGAGAGGTGTTGAAGAAACAGTGGGTGTGGGTCGGGATATTGTTTGGGCGCACGCGTGACAGAAAACAGCAGGTAAGCGCAAATGAAACAGTTTGATAAAAACACAAACATGTCTCGGCATGACCTAATAATTCAAAGAGAAATGCAACGGAACCTGTCCTTTGAAAGTCAGAAGAAACCCATCTGAAATTCTTTTTCTTCTGCTCTTCGAGCGTAAAAGTTTCGGAGGCAAAAAAATCACTTATTTATGAATGCAAATAAATTTTTTGGGGGTGCCCTGCGCTGGGCGTGCAACTCGCTTGTGTTTGTTCATAATCTTCTTTGCTTCTGTACAGACAAGCTGCCTCAACAAAGTGAACCGTATTGATCTTCCTGCTTTCTTTTCAATCCCTTGCTCCCACGAGAGTGCATGTTGTTCCATGCGGTGCTAATGAATGGGGTACACCTGCATATTCCTCTGTCCCAAGTCTCTTCGTGCCCCACGTGTTCCTTCAGGCTGAGAATGTCTTGTTGTCTCGTGCTTATCTTCCCCAGGCACTTGTCATCACATAGGTATGAACCTTTCATCCGTCTTCTCACCCTGGCAACACGACCAAGCACTTCAACAACCAAGACCTTGAGTCTCTAACGGTCCTCTCTCTTATAATCATCTTGTTATCCTTTATCGTCACTTACAGATGATACGGATGGTGAAGTTTGGCCTTCGGAGATATCAGAAACATAGTTACGTCAAACTGAGAGGGTTTACCTCCCGTAAGCGCTAGCCAGATACAACTTCCATTACTTCTCTCTTTTCATCATGTGAGACTATATGGTAATACGAAGGGAATCGGAATGGCTAAAGAAGCTGATCAAAGGCAAAACCTATCAAAAACCATTTATTTCTGTTCACATTCACCGCACATTATACCGAGGCAAAAAAGATCCATGTGTTCTACAGCCAGACACATCATTCAAAACCCTTAAGCAAAATGGCTGCCACACAGTTTCATATCTCAGAATCAATCCGACAGCAATGTCTGAGTAACGCTGCTCTCGGTCGAAGTACAAGCACATCATCCAGGTCTGATTTGGCCCTCGGGCGTTGCAAGACGATCTGCCTTCCACATCAGAGCAAAACGCATTTAGTTTTTCATCTCCATTCATCTGTATGCAGAAACACGTGGTCAGCGCACATCGGTATTATTCATTGAGTCAAGCTAAAAATCAAGCCAATTCCACTTGTATCAGGCCTTTGTATTTAAACACGTGCACAGATTTGTGTAGTAATTTCAATTCCAGAGTCGCAAGTCAACATTTAATCAGTATAGAAGCTGGACAGAGTGCATTTATTAATATTCAAATTCACAATGCTGATGCACTGATCCACTGATGCATCTGGTAAATACATTGCCGTAATTGCACAGACCTGACAAACTGTCGTTCAAACATACAAATCATTATCTGTGCAAATCGCAGATGCTTCAGACATCCTCGCCTGTCTGAAACGCACATCACCACTCACGCAGTTGTGAACAGAGAAATTAAACCAACAAGGAAATTGCTATTGATCCATATTCTCTGAAACTCTGCCACATTATGCTCATGATATGTAGCCTTCAGTTGTCAATAATGCATTCATGTGGAGATAAAATATGTGGCTGTTAAAATTCAGCAGTGTGTTCAATGTATATGCATGAAAGCTGAACCCTGTCGAGCACTTCAGCCTCTTAACAAAACTAATGTGAGACAGAAAAGACATTGAGGAAGAAAGAGCCAAATCTGCATTATTATACGCTGCCAGCAGCCACTGCTGAGCTCTGTCTGGGTTATAAGCAGATCCCCCAGTCAATTACGGGTGATACAGAATGACAGAACCACATTTCTCCATATGGCTATCATAGCATGACTGTACACATCGTCCCTCTGTCGCACTCTTATTTACGTTAGCATGTGTTTACCTAGAATGAATCTCACAAACAAATGACAGAGTCATCGTTCAACATGAAAAAAAGAGAGAAAAGAAATAAAGAAAAATTATATTATTAATTGACATTTTCATGACAAAAAATATACTGTGAATTAAGGGGAAAAAACGTATGTAGTACAGTAAATTAATTATTTTTTAATTTAAAATGTGCATACATTTGCACAGGCAAAATTCAGTATGACAAACAGTACCATGTTATACAGTAGTCAACATTTGAAGTGGATCATAAAATTTCATCAAAGTTGTCCTAAGACAAGAATGGGTATTGTTTTTGGTTTTGAGACAACTTTGACGAAAGGTTTTGATCCACTTCAAATGTTGACTACTGTATACTTAGAATTCAGCCTGGTCTCATGAAAATGCATATAAATAGTATGCCAAGTAAAAAACAAAAACTTGTGGTACTCATGGTAAATAATTTTATTTATACATTTATTTGAGATCCAAGTCCAACTCTGTGTTTATTTAAATTTTTTATGTAACCAAATATGTAAATTCATCAACGCCTACATTTTATCTCTAATCCATGACTGATGTGCATGAAAGCTTCCTACGTATGAGGCAGTGAGGGAGAGATGACACAGATACTCTAGAGCAGGTCACAGGAGCCGAAGAAGCTCAGCTGTGGGAAGCGCCGGGCTCATGTGAAGACTCTGGCATAATGGAGAGCCATTCAGATCAAAGGTGACAGGACTCAGCCGTAAGAGCGGAGGGGGGCTGTATACCCGTCCCCAAAATAAAGCACTTCCTCTGAGTAACAGGAGGTCAGATCTGTCTGAATACTGCGCTGAACACATGCAATCACAAACAAGCTTAAACATTCAGGTGAATGCAGGTTAGAGGTTATTTCTTTGCTTTTTTTCTTCAAATTCAATCTTTAGGACTAAGCTAAAGGATTTAAACCATTAAAATGTTGTTTAGAATCTTATCTGTATACTACTGTTGACATTTTAGCTCTTAATGAACATTAAAAATTTCCGTAACACTTCTATTGCTCATGAATATTAATTAGGCAACATCATTGTAGATTACATATCAATGCTAGTGCAAGCTAATTAATATTCAGTATTTGCCATAGAGGGATGTCAGTACCTAAATATCTTCACCTTTTCCACTCGAAAACATCCAGCAGCGTTTACTGCATATGTGACCCTGTCTGTGAAAACCCTCCTAAAGTCTTTTTTTGTCATTTACTGTTATCTACATAAAAATCATCCTTTATAAGCTAAAGAACATTCTGTAAAAATGTAACATTGATATCTTTAATATTTACTGAGTACGGCCATGAAAATATAGTGAAATTAATGGCTGAAATCAACTTTTGAAGCTTATCTCAAATTTAGATTTTGAGACTTTAGGAGGTTTTCACAGACAGGGTCACATATATGCAGTATGGTTGCCATACTAATAACATCAGCAACATCACAATGCCATTTGTGATGTCATTAAGGAAAGAAAGGATGGAAAAATGGAAATTTTACCTCGAATGTTGTTTTTCATAAAGTAATGTCCATCATTTCACAATGCTTCACACACTGAACTCGCAAGAACAACTCCAGAACACCTAAAAAAAGTTTTTTTAAGGAAGTTAATAAAAATTTCAAGATTTCATGTTTTAATTAATTCATTCATTTATTTATTCATTTTTGTCCAGACTACAATAATACAAATACAATAAAAATTTATGAATAAATAAATAAATAAAATTACCAAAATAAATAATAATAATAATTTGGATGTATTACCAAATTCTAATCACAAAAAAAAATAAAAATAAAATTGCAATACATAATTGGAAAGGAACCAGCAATTTCTTCATTTCACTTCCACACCAATTTATCTGAATAAACTGTGCCACGTGCGAAGTGTAGTGAATGCATTAAAGTCTAAGGAGTCTCATTACACTTAAAGAATGCTTACAGGTCACATTCAGCTCATGCCTCTAAGTCAGGCGCCTGAATGCCTGTCCTCCACGTTTGTATTAGAAATTACCACATTATGCAATTTTATGCTCCATAATCAACTCCTGAGGGAGGGTTTTATTCGGTGGCATTGGCTTCTTTTTCTTTCCCAATACTTCCCTCTCTTTTCCCCTCTTCACTGTCCTGCCGTGGAGGAGGATGAAACTGCAGGAGAGGTCTGTAGTAATTTGATTCTGTCCAGTTTTGATCACTGATTGCTGAGCGATTTTACCATTCTTTCTTTCTTTTTGTCAGATACTGAGTCTTTCTGCCAGGAGACAGTTCCATTTCTCAGAAAATAATTTCACAGTTGTCTCACAAATCAAAGGGCCTCTTCTATCCATTCGGGGAAATCACTCTCGGAAGATAGACGATTTTACATCTTCCTGTTCCTAGATTGGAAAATAAAACCTTGTGAGATTGGTAACATCACTGGACATCTTGGATCTAGACTGAAATTTAACAGTTGTTTGCAGTTTAGTGCAGACATAAACAAAAATTCTGTAATGTTTTCTTGGTGCTATAACATGTGACTAGTTTCACAATACCTCATCATGACTCAAGTCAAAACAGAAGTTTTAATAACAGCTGCTCATTCTTTTTTTAAGTAACATCTCTGATCAAATGCAATAGCAAAAATGTCACTGGAGTTTGTACATTTAATTCATTTTTGTTTCAAATGAAACAAAACTCTGATTTAACTCTTCAAGTCATTGTAAAAATCTAAATAACATTATATGTTTGGCAATGACCCTACACTAGACAAAGACAATAAATAAATAATACTATGGACAATTATTATTAATAATAATAAATATAGCATTTTTCATAATAAAAAGACGGCATTTTCTAAGCTACATGTTCCAGTCCTAGCACCATTATGTCCCTTAGCAGATGATAACTGAGCTAAACCAGGTTTCAAAAGAGTCCTAGGATAAATAATCCCGAGGCTGAACAAAATGCACGGCGTCTAAACCGATCACACCCTTGAACATTTCAATTCATTCATCTCCCATACAAAGCAAATTGCACTGAATGAATAATGTAAAGCATGTGTAACTCCCGGCGCAGGTAACACGTACGGGCAAAGCCTTGTGTCCTGCCAGCCTGAATTATCGTCATGTGGGTCATTGTTCTCTGATGAATCTAGCGCTGTTGTCAGAGTAAAGAAGAGATCCACACTCTTGGACGCGTATGTGTGAATATTTGATGTGAGGTTGATCTTGGGATGGGGTCGACTGGTTTGTATTCTGCTGCCGGGGCAGAGCTTCTTCGCTCATTCTAGTGGGGGACAAGGGGGTAGCGAAATGCTGGCAAAATCGCCTAATGAGGCATGAAGGCAGGGCGGACTCCTGCAGAGCAATTACCCATCCCCAGGTAGCAACAGCTGCAAGCTGACTTAATGGAGTTGGTGATCCAGTGGCTGAATTATGATGACAGAGTGATTACCATAGCTGTGTCCCGGGCTACTGTCCACTTTAAGGGCCTCAGGACTTTGGAGGAAAAAAAAAATTTAGGAAGGAAAGTAAACATAAATGATACCTGCTGCTTCCCTGAGGTGTGTTTGCGTTTACTAGTGAAAGGACTAAATATGCTGCGTTTGTGCTTTGGCCAAAGAGTAGCAGGTAGTGGACATCCTTTACGCCTCATGGTGTGCTTGATGAGTTACGGATGAACGGATGCTGTTTAGGAGGATTTTAGCCCCTCTGTCTTTCATCTCAGGCTCTGTGATTATGAGATCTCTTGACGTTTGCTGAATACAACAGCAAGATAATTATCATTATTAGCTATTTTGCATCTAATCCTGTCGTTACTGCTCATTAAACAACCTTAATGATGTTACATGAAGTATAATCCTTCGCTGTAGTCAGTTTTGGACCTTCTGAAAGTCCTATAATCATGTTCAGTATAGAGCTCTGACAGAAATCTCTCATATGAATGCTCTTTATTCTAGTAAAATGACAAAATACAATTAAACCAAATTGGTTGGTTGGTTGGACGGAAGGACAGACAGACATAGATAGATATAGATAGATAGATAGATGTTCAGTTTAGTATAATTAATAAAGGGGTTTTAAAAGATACAATGCATTATAATTATTAATCATAATGTGCATTGCAATACATAACATGTTGTAAATAATAGAATAACAGAATTTAAAATGCATTAAAATTATTCACAATTATTCATGAGATTGTACTATGCATTTTAAGGTGCATTACAAGGCACAATTAATGCATTAAAACTACTTTTATACTTTTTATACTTTTTTAAAGTAAAGTTTTACCAAACAATTAAATGCATCCTAACTGAATAAAAGTATGGTAACACTTTAGATTAATTTAGGTGCTGGGTAAGGTTAAGGAATCTATAATATGGCCATGCATTAATGTTCTTATAAGTTCAAATAAAAAGTCAATATGCTACTTGCTAATAAGCAACTAGTCAATAATAAATAGTGTCACCATCTAAAGTGCTACCAAAAGATTATTTAAAAAAAAACAAAAACAATATTGCCTCCAATCCTTTGAACAGCAGTGTATAGTGCACTAGTAACATGTGTTGCATGTTTAAACCCCATGAGGTTTTGGGCAATCTATGAACTACTGCTAATTTACCCTTTAGTGCACTTTTCCACAGGGACTGACCTTGTAATCTCCTTCCACAATGCTTTGTGGCAACTGAATGAAAGTGCAGAAACGATTTCCCCCAGGCCTAGTCCAGTCCAGAGAAAGCAGCAACCGCTGGACTAGTCAGGACCATGTGCTCCAGTGCATTTGTAAAAGCATTTGACCTTCCACTGCCCATACTTGTAAAACTGCCAACCTTCATTTAGCATTAGACTAACCCTCCAAAGCCAGCCTACACGAGTCACATTCAGAAACATTAAAACAAAGCCATTTCTACATCGGCTCAACCAGTGAGTTGAGTATCAAGCGGAGCCAATGTCTAAAACATGTTTGACAGCCATGAATACCATTACTCTTCAGTTTTCTCCTGATGCTGTCATGGAAATAAAACACTTTACCTTTAGACTGTCACTGTTCTGAAATCTATATGCAATATCATCTCTGCCAGTATCCCTATAGATGTGTACAGGAGAAATCAATACCGGCACACCTCCTCCACTCGAGGAGAGATATATTCCACCACTTACAGGGTTGAGAGGTTACTCAAATGAGCAAAGAAAATTACATGGCCTTAGAGTGAAAGGCTACTACCAAATACAGGCTCAAAATAGCATGAAAATGAAGAAATGGAATCCCAGAGCGTTTTCACACTGCCCGCATTCTCCACCAAACTCCCGCAGACTTGAAAATCTAAATCACCATGCGGAGAACCAGCTGGGATAGCGAGTTTCTATTTCCGAACTCCACAGAGGCGCAGAGGCGGAGGTAGAGTCCGCTCACGCTTGCACGGACGGCAAGATCTCCGTGTCGCACTGACCAAGATGCTACGGTTAGGCCTTCCTGATAGGATTTTAAAGCTCTTAAAGCACTGTTATGATAAAATGGATCAAATCCTGTTTAAGAAAATAGGTCAGAGATCTGCTTTTGCAAACTGTAATAACTGCGGGGCAGGTGGGAAAATTGGCAATGCTGAATAAATCATATCTCGCAGGTATACGCGGGTCCCGTGGGGAGAAATCAGCCTCGGGTATCCGAAGATTTGTGCGCTTGGCGAGGCTTCAAATAAGATTTCCGACCTAAAGCTTCACCTCTATGCCGCAAATGGTCCTTGGAGGTTGATTCTGAGCGTGAGCGAGATGCATGACCTCTGAAACCTCGCTCTTTAAATCAAAGGCGCTAACGTGAACGTGGCGCCGTGTTGGGAGGTGTGTTAATTACAGTGTTAATGCAAAGAACACTAGAAAGGGGTGGGTGGTATAAAGGAGGCGATAACTCTGGATATAAAGCTGTCATCTGCACTGTAAAGGCTGACCGTGTGTCCTTGGAGCCCACAGCAAGTGTTTGTGTGCGAGAAAGGACTCTTGTGTTGCCCCACGGGAGGTTGAAGGGTAAAAGAAAGCCTCTCAGATCACAGTTCTAGAAGAGATCTGCGCTGCCAGGAATGGAGGTTAAATAGATTTATGGAGGAAATTGCACTGAGATTCAGATTTGGGGTCCCAATCATATTACTTCAACAACCCAGGGTCGTATATCTTTTTAGATGGATCCATATGTAGGTAAACAAACACAGACCTCCTAATGCACGCAACGTCTTATGCAATAAAGGAAATATACATCTTTCATCTTCCCCGCTCTGAAGATTGCGGTTAAAACAGAAAGCTGCGTGAGAAAATAGGCTTTGCTAATCCTCCCTGTGAGCGTAGGGCTGTTTGCCACAGATTGCATTCTCGGCACAATGCACAAGGGCATCATTGAAGGGCCCTGAGGAGACACTGAACAGGCTTCAAAAACATCTGATAACGACAGTGAATCCAGCCAATCAATCGGCTGATACGCTGAGGTCGTGGGTCAGAGCCAGTGCCGAGGGCTCCCACATATGCACATGCTTATGACAGCAGAAACGCCAGCTTCGCTCCGTGCGCTCTACTCTACAAAAGACAACTCCAAAAAGCTTTGAGGGAGGACCTGCCTGATAAAAAATGAGAAGAAATTAGCATACGATGCATAACATCCACAAGAGCACCCACAGCGGCAAAGAAAATTAGACAAACCATATGGTGCCCTTTCTGAATCACAAACGTTTCAGTGTTTTTCTATGTCTAGTTTAGAAATGTTAAAGGAATATGCCAAAACAATAAATCTTATAAATCTGGAAATGGTTAGTAGGCTACACCGTTGATAAACAAAATCAAAAATAAACAAACAAAATGTCTACTCTTTATGTAAGTTTGGATCATGAAATTATTGTCATTATTATTCAAATATATTTATACATAAATATTAAATAGAAATATAAAAATTAGTGCTGTCAAAATTAGCGCGTTATCGCAAGTGCTATACTTTAACAGCATTAAAAATATTTTATGCCGATTAAAAATATTTATTGATTGACAGCACTAATGAAAAAAAAAAACTAAATTATAAAATATTAAAAGATATAAAAAATATAAAATTAAAAGCTAATTTAAAATACAATAACATCTATAATATATAAATAGTACTAACATGTGCTTAATAGCTTGAAGAAAATGCTACAACAATCACAATGCAAATTTTACATTTCTGAAATGCATAATTTCTTGTGATTTAGGGGTGAAACATGACTAATTTCTACAGGTGATTCTCTTTGTACTGTAGCAGATTGGGATCACACAGAGCCGTGACCTTTCTCTTCTCGTGGGCCTCGCTGGTAACCTCACGATTAGCCAATCCAGCTCGACCCCACACTGTCATTTGGACGACTGTGTCTTCAATGAAAACATTATCCACTGAGACACTACAGGCAATTTTCAACTTCCTCGATCTGAGCGGCTATTCATGAGGACAGGGAATGTTGAAGCAGGAGAAGAAAAAAAAAAAAGGGTGTCAGGCTTTATTAAAAGACACCAGGACATCAAATGGAGAAAAACCTCTCCTGAGCTGTGCTAAATTTGCAAAAGCTCCAGCTTCCTGTAGAGTTTCCACTCTCCACCGCACACGTAGCGTAGACAAGAGAATTCCTCATTCAAACAGGCCACGGAGGAGAAATAAAAGACCTCATTCCACAAATCAGAAACGGTTTGAAAAGTCATCTGAGATGAGCGTCGCGAGACAAGCTCGAGGAGAAAAACGAACTGTCCCCTTTTTTACAATACGAATTGATGTTACGACTGAGACCAAAAACAGGAAAGGCAGCTGATTTGTTCCTTAAAAGCAATCTGAGCAAAAGCCAGCATGAACAAAAGCCACACGACAGGTTTGATGGGTAACGTTAACGGCCATGCAGACAGGACGAACAGCTCTCCGTTTCACATCCACTAAGATCAACTAAGCTGCCAACTCCAGGCAGTGAGGGACAAAACTGCTAAAATGAACTAAAGAACACAGCAGAAGAAGAGCTGTGAGGGAGGGCACAGCAACAGAGAGACAGAGAGAGAAGTGAACAGATGCATGCATGGGGTTAAAGGTTATTTAAATCTTCCAGCCTTAAATATTACAAACATTGGTGTGTAACCGGTGCTTAAAGTGGGCCCGTATGGTTTCTATATCTTAGTCTTTAGCGTATCAACACTTCTAATGTTGTTGTGTACTCAGAGTCAAAGCATCAGTGTCTGGGTGATTATACATAACGCTATATAAATCACACTACCACTTCTCGACAAATCACATGAATGATTGCCAGCGGAGTCAGATTACCTCAGGGGTTGTCAATGCGTGGGGTGTAAAAGCATGTGAGGGGAGTTAGAATAATAATTAGGTATTGGTTACTAACTCGGTTACACCCTAACAACTATTCAGAACACCCTAACAACTGCCTAGAGTAACATACAGTAACAACACTCAGCTCACCCTGACAACCACTCATAACATCCTAATAACACCCAGATCACCCTAACTGCTCTTAACATTATAAGATAACCCAGATCAATATGATAACTGCACATAACATCCTAACAACACCTAGATCACCCTAACAACAGCTCAGAACACCATCACAACACCCAGATCACCCGAACAACCACTCAGAATATTCTAACAACACCCAGATCACCCTAACAACCACTCATAACATCCTAACAATACCCAGATCACCATAACAACACGTAGATCACCGTAAAGACCAATGAGATCACCCTAACAACTGCTCAGAACACCGTGACACCCAGATCAAGCTAACAACCTCTCAGAACACCCTAACAACACCCAGAAAAAGGCACCAAGTCTTTTCGATCATCTTTGTAACCATCAAAATTAACTAGGCAACCTCCTAGATCATCTAGATCAAGCCATGACTTTTTATTTTATTTTATTATTTTATTGACTATTTATTTTATCTATGCTAAATACACAAAGATGCTTCAGTGTTTATCTCAAAAAGTAGATAATTAATATATATATTTTTTTAAATTAAACTAAAATACAAAAAAGAAAGGCCTTGCAGCAACAGATTTGTTTTTGTATAATTAGCAATAAAAATCCACTCGAATCAGTTAATTAGCCTTCGAGTGTTTATTGCTACAAGCCCGCTGTACTTCATAATGACTGGCTAAATCTGCAAAATTAATTAAACAGTTCTAATAAAATCAATGTTGCATCGCAGGTCATTAAATAGCACAATGCCGAAAGATTCAACCAAAAGATGTAAATGCTTACGAGAGGACAGAGTAAACAAATGACTAGTTCATCTCTGACACTAAAACCACAGGCCTGCAGAAATACCACGTTTTCAACCCAAACGAAAGTTGATTTACCACATGATTGTTTCTACAGACCACGCATAAGTGAAGACGTCAACATTCAACCACATACCACTTCACTGAGGGGCCTGTGCAAGCTATCTGATTCAATTTAGCACGGACGGATTTCTCTGCATGCACGGCATGAGCTATGATCAATAAAAGGGGAAATGGCATAGATGGAAAATAAAAGCATGGAACATAAGTCTGATATGGCCGATGACAGTGTAATAAAAACATGTTGTGGATCCATTATTGCTAGTGCTTCATTATTAGCTTATTCATCAATTCTACAATGTTTCAGCATCATCTATAAATCACAGTCTATTCATTATTTGCTCCGGGATGCTTTAAATGCATCAATAACGCAATCAGGAGCGCAGCTGAGAGGCGTTTGATTCAATGTCTTTTATTCACCTCTTCCATCTAAAAATCACAGGACAAGACAAGCCCGGGCCCACGGTCTCCAGCCAATCATATGTGATTTTGTATAGATGGACAAACAATGCTGTTGTCACAAAGCATTATTAGCTCAATTGCTCTGATTGCTTTCTCTCACTGCTGAACACCGGCAGCGCTACGAGACACGGCAGCTATTGAGCGCTCAGTTACAGTCTGATCAAGTCAACACGCTAGCTTACACACTCTGCTTGGACTGTTAATAATAGGTGCAATTTATTGAACTACATTTTTTAAGTAGTTCAGCTGTTTTAACAAATAATGGTGTAGTAAACAAGCAGCAGGGTAGCATGAATATGTATGAATATGATTCATTTAGTTTGTTTGGTTGATTAATTCCAGTGAACTAATTAAAAATAACAATACATTGATTTACTTGACATCGTACTAGAAATACGTATAAAGTAAATAAATATAAAAATTTGTGCTGGGAAATGATTAATCGGGATTAATCACATCCAAAATAAAAGTTTTTGTTTACATAATATATGTGCGTGTATATTTTTTATGTATCTATAAATGCACACACATGCATTTTTATATATAAGAAAAATATGTTATGTTTATATATCAAGTAATATATTTATATGCAATATAAATGAATATGAATATAACTATATACATGCAAATACATGTAAATATTTTCTAATTATATACAGTATGTGTATGTCTTTATATATGCATAATAAATATACACAGTTCACACAAACATTAATATTTACACAAAAACCTTTATTTTGGAGGTGATTAATCGTGATTAATTATTGCCCAGCACTAATAAAATGCTATAAAAATTATATACAGCATTTATTTGAATAATTTAACAGATTATAATATATACACACACTGCACAATTGTTTTGTTAAACGTTTTCAAATGAGCATATATATATGGTAATAATAATAATTATAATAATAAAACAGTATTATTATTATTATTATTATTATTATTATTATATCATTAATATAGTTGTACAGTATAAAAATAATAATCATCATCATCTAAATTAACCATCACAATAAATATAGTACAATACAATTAACATTATTATTATTATTATTATACAGAAAGAGTTAAGTTTGTGTAATGAGAATGTATTGCTATAATAGCGAGATAGAAAGTCAGAACTACAAGTTATAAAGTCAGAATTGGGAGATATAAAGTCACAATTCTGAGAACATATTAGTCTTTTTTTACACTCAAAATTGGACTTTATAGTTCATTATAGGACTTTAAAGCGAGTTTAAATCTCACAATTCTTAGAAAAAAAGTCAAAATTCTGACTTTATATCACACAGTTGTGATTTATAAAGTCAGAATTCCAAGATATTAAGTCACAATTCTGACTTTATAACTCGCAATTGTGAGTTTATGTCCCGCAAATATTTTAAAGCAACATTTAAAGGGACTTGTTTTATTTAGCATTTTTATGCTTGCTTGCTTGTTTATTTTTATTTTATTTTTTTAAACTACATGAATCAGCATCCAGGATGCTGAAAATTTTTTTTTAAAGAGCAACATTAATAATTTGCCTTTTTTGGTTATTTACTTTATTTGAATTTATTTATTTATTTATGATATTTTACTTTAAGTTTATTTGCCAAATGTAAAACAAAAGGTCACGTCACTGCATCGTGGGATGAAATATTTTAGTTTCAGCAGGTACTGCATGCAGAAAATATATGCAATATACTGGAGAAACAGTAAGAGTAGTATACTAGTATGCTGTTCCAAACATAACCTGCCCTATTCCTAAAAAACATTCCATATAAGAGAAGACGAAGACACATTAGAGAGAGAAGGGCACATTTGCATCGGATGCCAAGGGATGCAAATATCTCCAGATTTATGAATGATGGTGATGGATTGTTTGAGGCAAACTCTGCAGCGTAAGCACACACACACCACTCTATGGAGTGATACCTGAAGCCTCATATATCACAGCATAGACAAATAAACTCTCTCTGAACCTCCCCGCAAATGTTTTCCAACTCAGATATTTGACTATGATAAAAGACGAATGTGATTTAATAGTTCAAAAAGCACTGTTTTTAAAACTACCCATGTCGGTGTTGGTATTCAGTAAATAAATTGCGCTTTGCTCCGAATGCTACATTTCCCCTTTGGCATTGTATTCACTTGGGGAATTGTATATTTAGATTTGTCAGACCCCTGCGAAAACACAAAAACACATAAACCACCGGAAAAGAAAAGCACAGAGGAGCTCTTTTCTGGAAAGTCCCAGCGTGACAGAAGCGAAAAACAACAGAACTGTTGAAGGCTGCCACAAGGTCACGGTAAAACGAGTATTAATAATCATTCGCCAGCTTACAGCTCCATTTAACTGACTGATGCTTTTTGACAGCTCGCAGCGACAAATTCAGTTAGCTTCCCTGAAGTTCAATTAGAATGAAAGTTTAATGCCGCAACTTGGGAAGCCTTGACGCTGGGTAAAGCCTGACCCCGATCGATCTGGCAAAACGAGGACACCCACAGCAAACCTCCACAGAGACCTTTAGCAGCTGCAGGCCAATCACAGCATTAAAGTGGAGTTTATCAGCACTCAGCGGCCCGCTGCTCAAAGCAGCTGCTAATGCTACAGAAATTAGTCTTAACACTCTCTTTACACACAGGCATATATATATATATACACACATACACACACACGCACATCTATATATATGTATAACATATACTTCTAAAAAATATGCAACTATGTGTTTGTATTAACATATACACATAAATACACACACACATATTACATAAACAAACATATATATATATATATGGACTGTATAATTGGTTAATCACGTCATGTATAATGTATAAAATGTAAAACTGCATGGATATTACATATACAGCACATGTGAATACAGTATTTTTAATGTTAAAAATAAATACAAATGTAAATAATTCTTCTGAATAATGTTTTTCTTTACCATTTGTGGTTTTGATGTGGACAGTAAACATTATAATGAATATATATATATATATATATATATTTATTTTTTATTTTTTTTAAATAATGATAATAGACTTAAACCAGATATGACGCTTCATATTAATCATAGGTTTACCAATTTAACCACAACAATTGTTTAAAATGTGTTTGTTGCATTTTATTTGATTGGAAACAATGAAAAATTATTTATGCTCAAAACCTTACATGTACAAAACCACAAATTTAAAAAAAGTATAAAATAAAAATAATAAAACAAAATAAACCATTTTTAAATGCATGTTGCATTTTGTCAGTAAATAAAATTCACTCTATTATTAACATGCCTGTTTTTTTTTTGTTTTTTTTTACATATTCTTAAATTAACAACCTTAATAATTATCATTTAAGCAGCAAATTAGGATTTTATTGTGGTAAAAGTCATAAAAAAGTCAGTTAATCGGTTTGTCAATGGTGAGAATGGACCTGAAAATAAAATGACCATTTCTTCCTTATATATATATATATACTGTATGTGTGTGCGTGCGTGTGTATGTATATATATATATCTATATATATTTTTATTAATTTTTATTAATATATAATAAATATATATTAGTGGTGGGCCGTTATCGGCATTAACGTGCTGCGTTAACGCGAGACTCTTATCGCGCGATAAATAAATATCGCCGTTAATCTATTCACAAAGTTGGGTTGGGAGCTGGGTCTATACTACGCAAGCTATGATGACTTTCACC